>JAHZMX010005747.1:0-14244 GCA_027743895.1 Seira musarum
GGTGTTGTGAGATTATGTATGGCTATTTTAGGAGTATCAATATTTTTCGTGATTGGAGAAATTCTCTGGTTTTGGATGGAAGTGAAGAGGAATAGGATTAGTCAGTGTCGGAATCGATTGCTGACTCTACCGGCGTTTGCGCTAAGGAAGGAGAATAGAATTATTAATGTTCAATTTAGCTCAAACTATTTATGAGTTGTTTGTGTGTACTTATGTGTGAACGTGTTTGTTTTATGCCTCAAATAAACAAACTCGTTTTAGAACTTATCCCATTTTGAAGAGAACAGAAGACAGACAGACGGACGGTTTTCATCCTTTGGCAAAATCACAATTTGAATTAACTTTAAACAATTGTAGTTATATTGATGGATAGATATTTGTATCTCGATGGTACTGTGGGTGTTTTCGTTATATGACTTCAGTATGTGTCCGTTTTGTCAAGCCAAAAACAGGTCGAATTATTGGTGCCGGTGGCAAAAAAATCAAATGGAAAACAAAACTTATGAAACTCATAATTCTCATTCAAATGTCACATTTCTACAATCCTTTAGTTACTTGAATTCATTGCGAAAGGATGCCGCACACAGAAAATCTAACGGCATCACAGATAACGGTGAGGTGGTGAGAAATGTGATGCCTTTAGATGTTCTGTGTTTCGCAATGAATTCAAGTAGCTAAATGAGTGTAAAAATGCAACATTTGAATGAGAATATTTTTTGCCCACGGCACCAATAATCCGACCTATTTTTGGTCTAACAAAACGGGACATGTACTGAAGTGATTAAGAAAACACCCACAGTTGATATGCTACCCGGAAAATATTACCAACACCGGAATCACCACGCACAAAAAAAAAGAATATCGGGATTGCGGAACGCTTTTTTCATTGTAACTCCATACATTTTGGAGAATTTTAAATGATTCTGCTTCGTCCTTATATCCGGGACTAGACAATCAATTTCATCAGCTTTACATTTCACTGCTTTCATTGTCATTTGGGGTACCGGTTGTTCAATTAATTTAAATGTGTCGTTGACTAAATAGTCTGCGCTGAAATATTTAAATTCAACTAAATAGGTAATTCAAAAAATTAATAAGCAAAGCAAAAAATTTTTTAAAAAAGTCCTAACAATACAATACACCATTCATGTGTCCGTCTGTCCGGGAGGAACGCAAAATTAAAAAAAAAAACAATGGGTCTATTTTTGTCATTCTTTTTTATTTCAGGAACTATTATTCATTATTCGAACAAAAGAAAACATTTTATGTTTGCCAACTTCTTACCAAACTGGATAGTAATCAATTCCAAAAATAGGTCTGTAACTACGAAAGTATTAAAAGTGTGCTGGCGTCACTTGCTCTGGCGTCACTGGTAAAATTGTCCACATTCATTTTCTTGTGTCATGAGTCATGAGGAGAGGAGCATGGCTTAAAGTATAAAATTAGAGTGAAGGAAATAATTAGCACAAATTATTTAGAACCTCAAATCAAATCCAATTAAGTTATTCGGGCAATTCAACATTTGCAAAACTATGATCCAATAGCGATTGCAATTGGAGCTTTTAATGGCGTGGCAATGTTTTGGCCGATTTAAAGCAAGTGATGGTATTTCTAGTTTTCCTATTGTATTTTCCGCTACTTATCTCAAGAAGTTTTTTTTTCTGAATATCTAATGAAGAGTGGGAGTGGAGGAATCCACTCCAATTTTTCCTTTTGTTATACTTGCACCCAGAGATGACCAGCTGATAAAAATGGGTTTCTAGTTTCCATCTTTCCGTTTTAAAACGGGTTTAAACGGGTGGGTAAAAATTAAGATTTGGGTAAAACTGGGTTGAAAAGGTAAAAGTGGGTAGAGGCGAGGTTTAATGGGCAAAAACGGGTAAAAATGGGTCATAACTGGTTTAAATGGGTACAAATGGGTCATAACTGGTTTAAATGGGTACAAATGGGTCATAACTGGTTTAAATGGGTACAAATGGGTCATAACTGGTTTAAATGGGTTTGAGCGTTCAAAAGTAAGTATGTAAAAACGGGTTTAAATTGATAAAATTGTTTTTACCTATTTTACCAACTTTTTCCCATTTTAACCCGTTTTTACCCATTTTTTGGGCAAAATCTATTTTACCCTGGCTAATATCTATCTCTGCTTACACCCACCACTTGTAACACAATTTTTTTCCAGCTTTGAAAATTAAGCCTGGATACAATTGCTGAAGACGGAGGAGACCAGTAATTTTGTCAATTTTTTGGAACCATGTAATATAATCATTTCGAGCAGTTATACTCATGCGAAAACAAAAGAATAAGCAATTTAGTTACCAGTTGTCCCAGTATTGCAGACTACTTAATTGAGGGTTTTAGCCGTAGATTTTAAAGAAAGATAACCCGCTACACAATTTATTACGTTATTTCGACTAAACTGTTGCGTTATAAAAGTTTAGTTCTATTTTAGGTATCAATTTAAATAGCATGTTCGTTTTTAGAAAGTATTGCACGCAAAGGCATGGGTTTTTTCAGGTGATAACAAAAAATACAATTTTAATCGTCAATGATTTTGTTCTGGAGCAACGTTTCAAAAACCCGTCTTTACTTCCGGTCGCGGTGGTCAAAACGGCAGTTCAAACTGGAAATAGCTCTAAAGTGAAAGGCCATTGCGCTTCATGTGAAAAAAATCTGCAAAAATAACTCTTTTGCTCCCATTTATTTTACTGAATTAAATTGAACTTCCAATTCTAATAGCGACCATGGGGCACGTTGAGATTACATTATTTCTCCTCGTGTTACTAAACAGTGGAATTTCAAGTGAAGAAAACAGAATGACTCCGAATTTGGTTAAATTCAAATATGATTCTTCGTTAAAATTATTCAAAAACTGTTTAATTGTGTGGAAATATGTCGTTGGGCCTGATAAAAATTGGGACAATTTCGAAACATTCGACGAACTTCGATCAAATTACTTCCATCTTTCAAGCCATACCCTTCAAGTGTCCAGCAGTAGCGGTTCTAACAATTTGACAGAAATTACGCAAAATTTAACCGGGAAAATGCCTGAACCTTTGGCTCCACCTCGTTTTCGCTTCACAAAATTTTCTCCGTGCCACTTGGTATTCCAGCAAGTCGATCATAATTTTACGTGGATCAAGCACAAAATGAGAGTTGAAACGGGTGACTTCCGCTACATCATTTACTTCTCTACTGATCCCGCTGTGGATTTAGCTTTGGGGATTCCAGATTACTTGGGCAAGTTTAATTTTTCCGGGGTGCCATTGTTCTTGGATCAGAATGGGGGCTTGAATATGGCTTGTCCAAGAGCGATTTTAGATGCAGTAATTGCTCCTAAAAATACTCTCCGGATTCCGGAAGACGTCAAGAACCTTAAGGGTTTGAAAGATTTTTGGAGTCGACTTCATCGGGACTTAATGGTAAAGCATTTATTTAAGCGTCTAAAAACCAAGTTCATTCGTGTCCACATTTTCAATCTGGCCGTAGTACAAAATTTCTTTGAAGAAGCATTTCTAAGAAACGGCTTCTGAAAAATGAATTTACTCACGTTTGGGTTTGAACAATTTACTTCCCCCAAAAATTAAATTTTGTTTTGTAAAGAAATAATCGTTAAAATTATTTTTAAAAACGACATTGAGGTCCTTCAGTAAAAGTAGCGTACCGATTTTCAGTTTTCGAAAAATAATTTTTTTGTATCAAAGGCGAGGAATAAGGTAAAACCCGTCAGAATAATATGTGGACAAGCAAAATGGATCTTGTTTTGTCCTCATATTTATGTGACGCGCCTTATTGTCGAAAAGCATTATTTGTCTTTATACGTGCGGGTTTTATTGCATCAAGTCAATCAAATTCGTTAAAATTTTTATAATATCCGCTTAATTGATTAACGAATTTCAGGGAATGCCGCTGGTTGTACTTACTGAACAAGTTGACGTCAAAAGTTGCCAGGACTCGTCATTCTCTTTCTTCATCAAAAACGGTGTTCCGGGAAGTATCTGTCTGAACAAGTTTATGATTAACACGTTGAATTTCACGCTCTCATTTGTGAAGAAACTGCAACTTCAATCAGTGGATTTGATGATGCGAGTATACCTTCAAAAACAAGTCGTTTACGCATTGAAATATCAAAAAAGTCATTACTTCCGTTACGAATACCCTGTCCCGTGTTTCACGCAGAATCCATATGCTTTCATAATCGTTACGGAGGGAAAAAATTTCAATAGTTTGGGAGCAATGAGCCAACCATTTCAAATGAGTACTTGGATCGCAATTCTTATTGCAATGGGGGTCATGCCATTTGCTTTGATGTTGACGAGTGCAAAGTCGAATTCTCCTTGGAAATCAGTGAACGCAGGTAAATTCATAAAAACGCTCTAAAATAAATTCCTAGGCCGCGGAACCGAGGGGTGTACTAATTTAAATTTTGCATTCCCTACCCTGCTAATGTTTATAATTTTAGGGTACTCAGAAACATTAGCTGGATCCCCTTGTCAAAAATCCCCCTGGACAAAATCCCCTCATAAATTTCCTCCTGGACAGAATCCCCTCCCCTATAATCCCCCTGAACAGAATTTCCTCTTAAAATCCCCCCAAGAAATTCAATTTGAAATTATATTGACATTTTAAAATTGATGGCTACTTGCACATAGCTACTATCACATAGCTTAAGTACTGCACAAGTAAAGTAAGTAAGAAAGAATGGTGGTTTTGGATGATTTTTAATTCATAAAGTTTTATTCATTTATATTCATGTACGTTTGAGACAAATTCATTACTTAATTATCACTCTTTTAGAGCGTGCAGTTAACCCAGTCTGTCCAGGTTTGATTATTGGGGAGGGGGTTCTGTTAATGGGGGATTATTGGGGAGTGGATTCTTTCCAGGGGGATTATTGGGGAGGGGATTCTGTCCAGGATGGGATTATTACGGAGGGGATTCTGTCCAGGAAGGGATTATAGGGAGGGGATCTTGTGCAGGGGGAGTTTTGACAAGGGGATTATTGGGTAGGAAGCTGAAAATGCATCAATGTGCCCCAACATTCTGCGGTACTCGAATATATGATTTATATTTCCAGTTTCCTACTTGGAGTGGAGTTTCCTTACACTCGCTTCAATGGTTGACCAATGCAACGACGACATCCGGCGTTTCTTCAAAACTTACCAAAGCTCAGCCTTATGGCTCCTCTGGAATTTCTTTTCCCTGATCGTCATGAACTGCTACGATGGCCAACTTTACTCATTCTTAGCCTCCAACCGATATCCTCCTGCGCCAGGTTCCCTGAAAGAAATTGCTTACAGTACTTATCCCATCGTAACCATAAACACACAAATGAGCCAAGACGTAAATGGAACCCAACTACTGAATTCCGGACTACAGCGCCACATGGATACGATGAACTTAATCCGGTCTTGGACTCCCAACGGTACATTTAACGGTACAAAGTCCAAACCAAAATATGAATACTACAATTCCTTCGTCAATAAAATAATTTTCATTCCAAACGCCGGAATAACTTATCCCCAAATCGCGCAAAAAATTCTAAAGCGGACTTCGAAGGGATTCGCATTCGTGGACGTTGAATCGGCTGTGAAGGCAATTGATCCTGTGATGGACCTCATGACCACAAAGACCGTTATAAAGAGGCAAAGACTAAATAATTTCGTCTCTTTGGAGGGATGGCTAGTTCGGAAATATTTTTTGTATGAGCGATTGATCGACGTTGTTTGGCGAGCAACTCAAAGTGGGATCCTGGATTTTTGGGATGACAATTTCCTCCTACTTTCCCAGTTAATGGCCATCAAGACTTTGAAGCGGAATAATTCCGCCAGTTTTAAAAAATACAATTACAGGGCATACCTCCAATTAAGTAAGAAAAGTAGGAGCATGAGCTCCACTTCTGAAATTGATGGAGATGGAGGGGAAAAAGAGGAGAAAGCGGAGCCTATGCCGATGACTATGGGAACTATTTGGGGCGTATTGAGAATGTGTATGGCTATTTTAGGAGTGTCAGTATTTTTCGTGATTGGAGAGATTCTCTGGTTTTGGATGGAAGTGAAGAAGAATAGGGTTAGTCAGTGTCGGAATCGATTGCTGACTTTGCCAGTGCTTACGCTAAGGAAGGAAAATAGGATTATTAATGTTCAGTTTAGCTCAAATTACTCATGATTTGTGTAAAGTTCAGTAAAGATTTATACGTAGGTGTAATTGTAAAACTCATTAATATTTAAATTTAAATGTTACACATGAAAGCCCGCCAGATAACGGCCATGAAGTTAATGCATTGTTTTAACTACCGTTGACAGTTAAAATGATTCAAATTTTTTAATATATCAGCCTTAATGACGTTTTCTAGGACTTCTATGTCAGCTATAACAGGTTATATGTTCCACAGAAAATAATTCCAAGGTACTCCTGCATTCGACAATCAAAAAAATAAAAAAACTCACAATTACCTCCGCTCAGTTTTTACGCATTTTTTTTAAATTTGTGTCAGTACAAAATTTGGATTCTTCAGTATTGCAATGTGGCATTGTAGCGCCACTGTCATTGTTTTCATATCATATCGAGAGCTAATACGGATTTTGGATATAAACTTTCTGAATTGTGTTACCCCGTGTCATTTGATAACAGGACAAATATACACGAACTTTACGCTCGTAAAAAATCGTTGAAGTTTGTGGATCTTCATTCCTTTGTTCCTATAAAACCTGAGAGGGAACGACAACTAGAGGGTTTCAAAGTTTCAGGGAAAGGCCGACCAAATGTAATCCTTCTTGGACTGGATGAAGTGGGTCCAATAGATATGCAGGGGTATAATAAGGCTACATCTGACAAGGTAGTATCGCGGTCGACGGTTATAAAAACGGCAAAATGCCAGTTTTTCTTGATTCCATCGGATTCAGCATGTCAAGAAGGCTAAGGCTATAGCATATAGGCACTTTTGAATCCATTGCTTTTCTAACGCCGTTGGTGGACGGTTATATTTGACCTTTAATTTGATGGGTTAAATGGGTTTTGGATATAAATTTGCATGTTTATCAATTGCCAAGCGTTTCTCACAGAAAATTCGTGCAAAATTTTGGGTCGTAACGTATTTAAGTTAGTCAATAAACATGAAAATAAACGTATGGATGTAAATTCAAATGAAATCCGGGTTATTCGTAAATAAATCGATGTAAATATAATCGTCCACCAACGGCATTAGAAAAGCAATGAGTTTGAAAGTGCCTACATGTTATAGCCTTCTTGACATGCTGAATGCGATGGAATCAAGAAAAGCTGGGAAATTGTCGTTTTTTATAACCGTCGACCGCGATACTACCTTGTGAGTAATATTCTGGCACGTTATTGAAGTCTTAAATCACATATAATAGTAATACAATGAGTAATTAGCAGCTACATAGAACTGTAATATAAAAAACATTACATATGCTGACGCACTTGCATAACTTCATCCGGCATTAGACTTAATTTTAATTACCGGTTAATTGCAGCTACTAAGTAAAACACTTTTCTGAGAAAACCTCAGATAAAAACACACTTGGCGGGAAATGGAGTCTCTAAAATATTTTTTAAAACTTATTGTCGTTGTTTTACTCGGTAATTATCTAGCATTTGCCGATAAACAGAAAGAGTGTACGCAAAAATGCGATCCTTCTGTGTTCGGAGTTCGTTTGGGGCATGTTAAAAATGGGACATCCGTTTGCATTATGAACGATGATCATCCGCGTACTAATGTTATAAATGGTGAGGAACCTTGTTTCATCAATTGTTTAGGTAAGTGCGAGTAATTTTTATAATATGATTTAAAAACAACGTGTTCAATGCAATAACATTTTTTACAGGACAATCTGTGCCGGATCAAGCAAAATGCTGGTGCGAATATTGCAAATTTCTTCCGGAGCACTTCTGTGCGAAGCCATATGGGAAATCCATTCAAGAAGAGGAATGTGACGCCTTGGTGTGCTCTGGAAAAGGTTTGGAAAATTAATTATTTATTCTGCTTAGTTAATGCTGCCTTACATATATTTAGGTCAATTTGGGTTTTGTGTTCAAGAACTAACAAGGTCCTATTTTTTACTTAAATTTTTTAAATTTTAAACACGAAGTTTGACTCGCTTGTTTTTTAATGGAATTTTACGCTCTAACAAGCTTTAATTTTGTTCCATTTGAAAAAATTGTCAACCGTTGACCCTGCTGTCAAGGGTTGACCAAAAATTCTGAAAAAACTAGGGCCTGAAAAAATTTATTTTATTTTGATAATGTTTTACAGAAGCGTTTTAATGCATGAACATAGCTATTTGTCAACTCCTAAAAATTTTCTGCTACGTGATCAAAATTTGTTTAAAAATACCAAAAATTCTAGGATCACGAATGCTTTTGGTGGCACATTTTTTAATAGATTTTATACTTCCGTATTTAGAATTCATAATTGTGAATCATGAACTAATTGAAATAACCCAAGTTTGAGCGCCAGAGCGACCATTAGCTACGTAATTAAGCACCTTATTCCGGTCGTAGTCAGGAACATGAAATAGGGTTTAAGATGAGCAGGCATTATCGTTGAAAGGAAGGTGAGGCTAATTTGGTGGGTAAAGAAACAATTTTTTAGTTGGCTTCACTTCGTCATTCAATCAAAGTTTTCTTTACTCAAAGCCAGCCAGCCATGGAACTATTATACCAAATTACTAATTGTAAGAAAAGTGAGACAGAAATAAACTGATTTTTTATTATTGCAGGGGAAATAAAATACCGCTACTACTGGTGCCTACGGTCCGATGGAAGTGTGGACGAAAGGGCTAAGCAAGATGAGGATGAGTACGGAATCTAAGAGAAAGGCCAGACAAAAATGTTATACTGTCGTATAACTTTCGCTAATACAAATTCTTTAAGCTTTTAATATAAATATTGGATGTAAACGTATAATAAAAGTGGCTAACAAAAATTGCACATGCGCATGTCACTTTTAAATAATTCGTCGTATAAGGTACTTCTCGATCATGTTCAGTTTAGCATAAATTACTCATGAATTGTTTAAAGTTTACTCTATTTTTTTTTAATTCGGGGTCTAATTGTAAAACACTTTGTAGCTTAAATGTAAGGCATAAAAGCCCCTCAAAAATGCCCATGAAGGTAAGTACTTTTTATCAAGACCACGATGGATGAAAAATTTCAAAATTCTGATTTTACAGAGTTTTCGCGAGCTGTTTTGAAATTTTAATAACAATTTTACCCCGTTTGGTTTTTTCTACTTGTGCCAATACAAAATTTTGAATGTTTTATTTCTGCAATCCGTGTCCTTGTAACGCTTTTGTCTTGTCCTTTTTAATTACATAACTTAATCTTAACGTATTACGTAATGGTTTTTGATTCAATTGATAAACTCATTCTAGTAAAGGCATTTCTTCTGAAAATGCTTACATATATTATTTAACGATCATGTTATCGATATCATCGAAGCTTCAGAGACGAATTGTGTTACTAATTTTACCCATAATAATTTTGATATTTAAATTCCCCATTTTAATTCCCTTTATGGCTATTACAAAAACTAAATTTGCCTTACAATTCCAATTAAATTTATATAGTAATGATAATAAAGTTTCCCAAGTTTGTAAAATCCCAAAGCTCGATCCCTTCCATAAATCAATTAAGCATGTCATAAAAGCTCCACAAGATCCTCAGTGCTCAAAACTGTGGTCAATTTATTTCAAATCCACTTTAGACTCCGGACTCATTCCAGCAATGACTGCGGATCAGTTTCACTTGCGCAAGATTCATTCGTGTTGCTACAAAACTATATTTAGAGCTAATACGGATTTTGGATACAAACTTTCCCAATTGTGTTATCCAATTTCTCTAGAAAACAGGACTAATATTCATCCAAGTCATGAGTTCATAGCGATTTTTTGCTCAAACAAAAATAGACTGGAGGTTAAAGCTCGTGAAAAACAATTAAAGTTTGTGGATCTTCATCCATTTGTTCCAATAAAACCTGAAGTGGAAAGAAGACTGGAAAGTACAAACGTGTCAGGGGAAGATCGACCAAATGTAATTCTTTTCGGACTGGACGCAGTGTCCAGAACAAATTTTCTAAGGTGGTTACCAAAGAGCCATAAATATCTCATGGAGGATATGTGTGCAATTGATATGAAGGGATATAACAAAGTTGCAGGTCAGCTACGCGTTTTATAAAAACTCTTTTTTTAAATTTACAAGGGAACATTTCCGAGTGTATCCCCTCAATCGCATATAAGAGATATGCCATCTGGACCAGTTTTTTCCACTGATCTCGAATCTGATTACGGTTTGCCGTTAAAATCAATTAGTTGTTTTTAATTTTAATTTTTTGACCCAAATTTGCATCACTTTCGACAAGGATTGACATCACTATTGAAAATCAATAGCGTTACGACAATAAGCAAATCTCGTATATTATTGGGAAAGTCTGTGATAGCGTGCATGCAAAGATTATATTATCTGACGTGGGTCGATTTCGGTGATGGTGTGGTACTGAGTCACGGCCATTGTATTGCAGTGTATCATAAAAGTTTGAAATTTAAATAAAAAACTTCTCTTTAGTTTTAACGGCAAACCGTTAGCAGATTCGAGATCAATGTAAAAAACTGGTCCTGATGGTATATCTCTTATATGCGATTGAGAGGGTACACTTGGAAATGTTCCCTTGTTAAACTATTTTTCTTTTGAAAAAAAAATGCATTTTTAGATAACACACTTCAAAACATCGCCGTTCTTCTCACCTCTCAATCCCTTCCACACTTGGCATCAACCTACGCCAACAGGACAAAACAACTTGACGAATGCCCCTTCATCTGGAAAAATTTTTCCCGGAAGGGTTACAGAACAGCCTTTGCTGAAGACTCAGTCCGAGGAATCTTTGTCTTTGGAGGTTACAAAGGATTTCAATACCAACCAACAGACTACTACCTACGCACTTATAACCACGTCTCCGACTACTACTTCCGTCAACGACGACCAGGGAAAAAAGCATGCAGCGGGGGTCGCTTATCATTTGACGAACTGTTGAGCCATATGACTAAATTTACTCACAAAATGAATGAATTGAACAAACAATTCTTCTACTTTTCTTGGGAATCCACCTTAACGCACGACACAATGAATGACGCAGCTCTAGCCGAGAAACCTCTATTGAAAGCATTACAATGGCTTCAAATGAATGAACAATTGAAAAACACAATTCTAATTGTCTTTAGTGACCATGGAATGCGCGTAGGAGAAATTAGGAATTACCCTCAAGGGCAAATGGAAGATAGGCTCCCACTTTTGTACTTTGTGTTCCCAGAATGGTTCAAGAAGAAATATGCGAGGGCCATAAATAATTTGAAAGAAAATCGGGACAGATTGACGACTGTATTGGACCTCAATTACGCTTTGAAGGATATTTTAAATCTCGATTCAATCACAGATGTTCAGCTTGAACGACGGAAATTGGAATTGCAAAATCGAAGTCAATATGAGTCTGTGAAAGGAATTTCTTTGTTTCTTCCAATTCCGCCTGAAAGGACGTGTAAGGACACCATAATCGATCCGGAATTTTGTATTTGCACTTTCTACGGATCCGTTGATATTAAAACAGATGAAGTTCATGGAGCCGTTAATTACGTAGTCGAGGCTATGAATAGGAACATTTCGAGATATGAAATGTGCGAAAAATTGGAGTTGGAAGAAATTAAATTAGCACAAGTTGACTTGGACTTGGACAGGAAATATGAGAAGAGGTATCTCATCAACTTCCAAACGAAACCGGGTGGTGCACAATTTGAAACTTTGGTGACAAAGACGAATATTCAAATAGGGAATTTAACTTCCTGGAAAATTATCGGAGCTGTTTTGAGAACAAATTTGTATAAGAATCAGAGTTCGTGTGTGGATCAACTTCAGATGAAGCCTTATTGTTTTTGCAAAGGACGAGACATTCCAATCCTTAAGGATCGAATCTGAATACAATTTTTGTGTACTTTTTTGTCTGTATTTTATTGACATCTCTGTCTATTGCTCGGATTTATGTAATCATAAACGAAAATTTCATTAATTTTAAAGCTTTTTATTATCCGATTCAAACGGTTATTACGTCTGTTTTTAATAAAACCAAAAGTATAAAAATGAACGTCATATACATAATGATCCTCATTTCACCCATTTCGCCATATGTTGAAATGAAAAAAAAATTCAACGGCTTCCAGCCGTTGACGGTTAAAAATTTTCTAAATTTTAAAGTCACAGTCCTACCCAGTTTTTTAAGAGCTTCCGAATGAGCTATTAAAAGGCATATGCGTAATGTGAAAAAAATTTCAACCTTTGACCCTGCAGTTAATAGTTGACCTAAAATTCCGAAAAGAAATAGGTGTCTTCCCCAGTATGCCAGAAACCTTTGTTCCTGAGGTCAATGGGTGACCTCCTTCGATAGTTATCATCTGGACAGACAGACACACAGACGGACAGACAATCCAATTGAAATCAATACTCCGCTGATGACGTCAGCTACGTAATAAATTTTTCAAGTATTTTACTAGAAAATGAACTTTCAATCTACGCCAGAATTCCGAGACTTTATGGGTTTAGTTCAAATGAAAAGGACCAACATATCCTAGTTTCAGCTTGCTCCGACTCATCTTCCGTATATTTCAGTATTTGAAGCAACTGACGACATAAAAATAGTCGTTTAAGTACCGTTCTCATCTTTTCCCATTAAAGTACCCAGGCGCCAAAGACGTTGCCGTTTCCTCTATTTTTTTAACTGTCGTTGTATTAAAACGTTGTGGAAACAGACATATTCAGGATCGAGATGGTTGTGAAGATTACGTGTTAATTAATAAGCGACCCAATGCTATCTAAAATTATTGTTGATGTTGGTTCGATACCGACAGTGGTTTATTCGAATTTGGTGTATTTTCAGAGCTATCAAAAACATTAAAATTTTTTGTATTGGAAGTATATTGCATCATGCGAAATTAATTACTCATTCATTTTGTAAATGCCTTCCCACGCCCTACGGTCCTCTGCTTCATAGTCACACCAGTCGCGACGGTACTTAGCTTCCCCTGTGTACCCAAAATAGAAATTTAAAAAAAAAAATCAGTTCAAATTATGTCCTTATAAAAGTTAACCAGGAAGGTTTTAAATTTAGCGCCATCACAGAATCTGCTTGTTTCAATTTTATAACGGATACAATGCGCATCAAACTCTTCTCGGCTTAATTAGCCGTAAATTGAAATTACCTTTTCCAGAGCACACCAAAGCCTCACATTCATCTTTACTGATAGACTTTCCATAAATTTCTTTGCAGAAATGTCTCGGGTCTTCCTTACATTGTTCGCACCAGCATTTAGTTTGGTCGGGGGCGGTTTGACCTTTGACAAAAATGCTTGTTAATTGAATTTAATTGACTAGTATTTTAAAGTAATGTAACTTTTGTACCAGTGCAATCCAGGTAACATGGGTCTTCACCGGCAATAACGTTAGTGCGAGAATGACGGCTATCGTCAGGCTCTATGTTAAAACAAACGGAAGTTCCGTTTCTTACAAGTTGCAGGCGCACTCGAAGAATCATCACACTTTTTTTCGCAGGCCTCTCCTTTTGGGTCCCGTTGGATATTGTAAATAGCGTATGGATCGTCCTCCGCATTGGCAAAAGTGTGGGTGGTAGTACAATAGATGGCCAAAACGATGTAAATTAAGCATTTTTTTGACTCCATGTTAAAAATATTTCCTAAAAAATTTCGTTGTCTGCCTTTGTTGAAGTATAAATTTGAATGCAAATCTATGCACCACTTTAATTGCATCTGGGGTTCTGGGATTGAAGCTATTTGCGTCATTCGATAAAAATAATCCATTGTATAGATTTTAATGCATCGTAATTGTAATTAAATGGTAATGGTCGATGCGGCCTATTAAAGCGATTAACAAAATGTCAAAAATTGCGTCAAGTGCTCAAAACGTATTTAATTTTATTTACTCATTCTTAATTTTAATTTACTTGAGGTGCTACAGAAGTTGTTGTTTGCTCTTGCTCAGGTCGAGTAGATGTTTCCTTTGGGGTTGGTTTGAGGACAAACTCTTTGTTTGTACTTGTGTCCATACCCAGCAAACCAAAGTTTGGGGTTGTTGCAGTCGTTTTATTTGAAATATCCACATCTGCACTCTCCACGGTGGAACCTGGAGTGGTTTCTGTTTGCGTATTTGCGGCTTTAGACGAAGTTT
>JAHZMX010005748.1:0-13179 GCA_027743895.1 Seira musarum
CCTAATTATTAATTCCTGTTTTCACTTTAAAATATAAGTAGAAATAAAGTACTTGTTAATAATTAAATCCCAACTAAACATTATTCATCATCAGACGCAGTTTAGTAAATCGTACAAGCTTCAGTCTTATACATATATATTGTAATATTGTGCTATGTTATGTATCAGACTCAGGTGAATTATTAGTCGTAAGTGAGTTAGAGTCAGCGAAACAATTCAACGCGACAGTAGAACAGACACAATGATCAAGAAATTTCAGGCAGTATAAATGGATTTAGCAGGTGTGTTTGAACTGATTTAATTGCCATTTCTGAGGATCCACATTGTGTCATCCATCGATAACGTACATCATGCAAAAAATTCCATTTTTGTAGCACCAGCATCGCTAATTGTATTACTTCAAAAGTCCCTTTCTTTTTTAATAAGCACCCGCAACTGCTGAATTTTGTGATAAGAAATGAATATTATTTGTGTGGGTCCCAATCCCAACTAATTAGGTCTCAAAAGAGAATGATTTTTATTGAAAAAATGGAAATTATTCTACGGATGGTTATAAGATTTCAACATTGTATTGTCGCCGTCGTACTAACTAGCAGTGTTTAATTTTCTTTGGAGTGATGTGTCAGAAGCTGTATTTATTTTCTTATTGAAACTACTGAAAGACCTTTAAATGATAAATGGGCAAACATTTATGAGTAAAATCGTAGTTGGCAGTTAAATAATATAAGAGTTTAAAGTAAAGCTTTACATAGCTTTTTTTACAAACTTTATTTCCCCATACGAATAAAAGCTCAACTGATACTAATGATAATCATGTCATAACCGATTTTACTGAAAAGTGTTTGGTATCGTGTGAAAAGATGTTAAGTAATTCGAAAGATGCCGAGTGGACAGAGAGATTCATGAGAAAAAGTTAATACTCATTTGAAAGCCCGCAGCGTAAATAATACATCCACATAACACAATCCAACAAATCCAAGTTAATAGCAGATTAATTGTTGACTGTGCATCTGCTATCAGACAGAGTAATTAATTATGGATGAAAATGTCAGAAATGTGTACTTATGCAGCAGACGACTGCATTAAATTACGTAATTATGAATATACAATAGCTCCAAATAATTAGGTTATGTAGGGAAAGTTTTTATCGAATACACTGGAAGCATTAATCGAAAATCAAAATGCGGAAGTAAAAATGTATGTTTGCTGTTAAGCCATATGTTGTAATAAATCACCCGCAGTCAACATTTTGCTTCTCTCAAGTGCAAAACTAGAAACACGAATCCTGTGATTCAAAAAAGACTGATTCATCGCTTTTTAAAACAATGGAAAGAGTTCTCATATCAACCTTAATGATGCTGACTTATATGTCGCATGAAACCGTTAAAGGCTTACCACACCCCCAAGACGTTCACAAAACCGGTGTGACTGACCTCCTTGAAGTGTTCTTAAAATTCCAAGAAAAACTAGTGACAAACTCGGCTTACGTCACTAATAACGCATTCTTTAATCAAAGAGCCATCGACGCAGTTCATTTTTACCTGTACGATAGACGCAGAAGGAAATATAAATATAAAGAAATTTTTTTCCGTAATGCGACCTCCATTAACATGATTAAAATGAGAGGAGCACCTCGACTCAAAATGTATATCCATGGATTCCGTAGTGGATTTAATCACACTCGAAGTCAAATGCTGAAAGACGGTAAGAATTAAACATCTTTAATTTATAAACCTATGAATTTATCTAACTACGGTTTAATTTAGCCATCCTAGACGCCTATCCCGGGTGGCCTCTCATCCTGGTCGAATGGAACGAAATGGCCCAAGCTAATCACATTTTGTATTCAGCAACAGCGGATATAAATGCTCCAAAGGTCTCTGCCCACGTTGCAAAATTCATCGCAGATTTGGTTAGGTATAAAGTCATTGCATCTCCCAGTCAAGTCCACTTGATAGGACATAGTCTTGGAGGTCAAATATGCGGACAAATCGGTCAAATGGTAAAGGAGCAGCATAATGGTTTGAAAATAGGAAGGATCACTGCACTTGACCCAGCAGGTGTGAATTTTTGGGATGCACCTTTGAAGAAAAGGTTGGATGAAACTGATGCCTCATTCGTTGACTGTGTTTTCACAAGTGAAGCGATATCATACTTTAGAAAAGCTGGACATGCCACTTTCTGGGGTAATCTGAATCATTTGATGAAATTCATCTAATTTTGTTTTACAATTCAATTTTTTGCTTTTAGCTAATTTAAATGAAGACGCGGCAGAAGACTGTGATACGTTTCTAAAAACCGCTTGTAATCATCAAAAGGCAATTGATTATTACGCAAAGTCATTGAAAGACAAGACAATGTATGGCTGTCGAATCACGTTGGATGGAAGATGTTCTAAGGACTGCTATGAGGATGTTATTTTTGGAGAACATATAGATGAAGAGTAGGTCCATTATAATTTTTTAAGTTTAAGGGAGTCCTGATTTAATGATTCGGTTTATATTCCAACTATGTAGTGTGGAAGGTGAATACTGTTTCAGTCCTCCAAAGGATGTTCCAGTCCCAACCCTTCCATCTTACTTGCACTGAAATAGATTTTGTGGATTTACATTTGCTGTGATTGAAATGCTGCAACTGTTATCTAAAATGGAAATCAAATTATATGTTTATATAAACTTGATGCAGATGATTGTGCTGGTAAGCCGAGTGATGATCTCAGTGATAAAATTTAAGTGGGGTTAATAAAAATGTTTTTCCCAAATTCTTCTTCTTCATGAATAAATACATATAACGCACTGAACATACTTAAATGTAATGGTAGCGCTTGTAAATAATTTGTCATATTTTTAGCATTAATATTTCTTATCCCTCAATCCCGACAGATGAAGAAACATATTTGCATACTTTTCTTTCTCTCCACGCTTTCATTACAGAAAACCGGGCTAAAAAACGACAGATCCTCACAATTTATGTCAAGTATATGTACTGTGTCTTCTTTCATGAAAAAACTTTGGTTGCTGTCGTTGTTTTCCGGTCATAGAACGCCACTGATTAATCTTTACGAAAAAAATAAGATTGTTTTAATTGCTACAGTCTCCACCTGCATCATGAACTGCAGAACTTGTATAAATAAACACTTCATTTTCTACTTTGTATCGGTTACACCGAAATGATATTTCATGAACCGTTCCAGTCTTCATCAGTTTGCAATATTTACACAAAAGCATAAATCTACGTAACCAGTAACAGAATTGTATTTGATTACCTGAAAATCAAAATAGCATTTCGGCCTAAATTATGACATGATTACTCGCAGTATTAGTAAATATTAGTTGTACAGTTTACAAGTTTCCTGTGATAAAAAGTAATTTACTAATGTTATGTCACGTCATATGAATCGCTAATGGTTTGTTTATTTTGTTACAGATGTAGGATGAGAGATAAACACAATGAGAATTTTTCTGTGTACAATTGTAAAAACCAACTCGTATAATATTAATGCGTAATTGGGCTTTGACCACACATAAAAATTCTAATACTGTTACTACCGTACCATATAAACAATTTTTTCTTTGCATAAGGTTAAGCATTTTTTTATAATTACTTCCTAATGATTAAAAAACATTCTTCTCAAGAGCAAATAAACTGTTAAATTTCATGTTTTTTTTGGACAAATAAGTTATATGATAGCAAGCATTACCCGTTATTGATGACAGAAGCAATGATGGATTACACGTTTTGGTTGTGTTTTTGTAAATTTTTCCTCTACGGATTGCCGCTTATTGATCTCGCAACTCTATTTACGAGGACATATAATGATTAAAAATTACTGATTACGTAATCAGTAATGGATTCCAGGTAATCTCTCCAAATTACAATAGGTTCGTGCTTCCTTGTAGTAATTAATTTGATTCAAACTAGG
This sequence comes from Seira musarum, assembly GCA_027743895.1. Taxonomy (NCBI): domain Eukaryota; kingdom Metazoa; phylum Arthropoda; class Collembola; order Entomobryomorpha; family Entomobryidae; genus Seira; species Seira musarum. The sequence continues at coordinate 3,923 of JAHZMX010005748.1, forward strand.
ATTTATCCAGGACCCACATCTGCCAATCAAAGGCACGAAATGCTGTCCCTTTGGAATGCTGAACTTGTGAGTGAATTTTATAGCTCTTGAGAAGAGATTTGTAATAATGCAGTTGTAGATAACGATTGATTATGTAACAGACGTTGATTTTGTGACTTGAAAAGTGATACGCATGAACCCTTAAAATGTAACGCGGAAAGGATGTAAGACTCATTTATTTTAAACTATTGCTAGGATCTTTGGATGTCCATGAGGAAAGTTTTTATATAAAAACATTAAATTCCACGTGCCAATTTTTAGTTTAATTGTGAGGCATATTGACGGATCGTTGTAGATTAAAATATAAATTTAGATTAACACTTGTCAAATAAAAATACAAATAAGTAGCTCGAACGCCCAGATAATGCACATAATATCACCACAAGCATTTTGTACTGCAAAGTGAAGTCCTTAATCACGTTTCCAAGTAAGTGAGGCGACTGTGTTGATCTAGTTTACTCTTGCTTGTTTCGATAATAAGAATAACAAAATTATGCAAAGAATTGTAAATAGTTTACTAATTGAACAATTACTTAAATGAAAGATTAATTGATTTAAATTTAAATTGGTTAGCATGGTCTAGTGCATTTTTCTTTGAAATCGTAGATAGCTTAACCGATTTTTCTCAATCCATCAATCATGATTCAAAACATTTTTTAGTATAAAAACCTTGCCAAATCGCCAAGTTGATATCAGAACTCCTTAGCATTTCGACTAAACACAATCTACTCTCTGAAGAATAATACTTGTAAGCGACATAACTGCTCATAGCACAAAATGGCTGGTTTCCCGAACAAAAACTTCAACCTGTTTTTATTCCTGGCGGTTGTTTTGGTGGCAATGATGTACTGCTCCCTTGTAAGTACTACAAATAAATATTTTTCAAATATTTGTGAAAATGTTTCCTTTGGAACTCAACATTTTCGTTTCATTACATTTATATCAAGGCATCTGCGAAGGGCATCAACCAGTGCATCCCCGATAACTTTGGCTGTCAGCCGGATGGTTCTTGGGGCTCGTGCTGTTCCGGTTTTTGCTACAAGCAACCCGGTTGGGAAAATGGACATTGTGCCAAGCCGTAATTACAGCGAATGGATATAACCTTTGGCTTACGAACAAATTCACACAAAAATAATTTAAACTTAATTAATTGTGCATTTAAAAAATATATGATTCTTTCATATTACATATCTTTACATTGAAATAAAATCTGTTCAATAAATCAATATTATAACTGATTTGGAGTAAAAAGATCTAAAACAGTTTTCAATTCAAACCGAAGTGTAACATGACTCAAAGCATAATGGTGAGCTCCAAAAAATGCATGATGTAGGGATATGTTGTTTTGGTTTGATGATACCGAAAGAAATTGTGTATCATTTACGATCATATAGTTTTAACCTTAACTTTGGCTTTGTTATTGGTCCTCAGTCACGACTGGTATAACCCTCATTGTCTTAACTTCTTAGCTCCTTAGGTCGTTTGTTTTTTTTTTGGAAACTTATTTAGTATGCGACATACATTTCACTTTACGAGGAGATTCGTTGATGTGAGACTTGGTTTCAACTGTGCTCTTGCAGCCGTTACTTAACTGTAGTAGAAATTACTGCTACGCTTGCTAAGCAACATGACGTCGACAACTCGGTGAATACAATACAACTCAATTGGTATTATGGTCTCAAGATAAAAATTAAAAAGGCCGGAAACTATGGAATGCATATGTGCTGATAGAGTTTTCTTCCGAATACATTCCTTTCCCAATATTTTCATGATTATCAAATAACACGTCTGTGCTTAGTGGATAGAATCCAACGTATTTAATTACTGAAGCGCGGAGAGAGTTATGGCGTTTTAATGATCGTATTTATTAGGTATTTATTTTATCCATTTTTATTACCCCGCTGACAGTGGCTTAAACACAAAAACCGGACGGTTTTTACGAAACGGACAGAACTTTATGCTGATTTAGTCTACGAACAAAGACTGCGGTTTATCTTGATTTTGAATTAATTATAAATAGTTTCCGCCTTAGTAAAGAGGAACGATTATTGTCCATATTATATCAAACGAATATGACACTTTCATAACTGCTTTGCATTCATGCGAAAAGCATCGTAGGCTATATGTGTATCATAGTTGAGAAGTAGCCAAGCATACTTTTCATTCACATTTGTTGACTTACACAATCTTGGCAGCGTTCGATTGATATTTTCGGATAAAACTGGCTTATTCATCAGCAAATAAATTATACGTATGTTCTTTTAAATGTAACCACCACCTCAGGATAAAATTTGTATGCTTCCAGACCCGTTTCAGAAAAATTATATCTCTAGTTTAAGGATATACATCCATTTAGTCTGGTTGTACATAATGTGTTGCACATTTGGTTGGCTTCATTATACATTAGTTCATAATTATATTTATTCGTAGGTCTAAGATAAAAATGTGAGGTTGGGCTTATCCGAGTTTTATAAATTTACCTTCCTTTGCATCATGTGTTAGAGGATATTAAATTATTGCTTGAATTTGTGCTCGCCGAAAATGGCCAGACCAAGTTTGCATTTCTCACAGAAAAAAAAATCAACAATCAGAGTCGAGAATTGACAAATACAAGATTAACAAAAATCCACCCTTTCACTGCCGGTAGGGATCCGCTACAGAATAAGGTACCACATACGCTTTGTATTCACTTCCAGCGCAAAACCACGCAGAAAGCATGGCAAATACAGTACAAATGCAGTGAACTTGTTAACTACTACCGTTATTACCCTTTCTGATTACCAAATATCTCATGTGGACAACCTAGACTGTTTTCGAAACCTTCATAAAAAATTCTCCAGGTTTCAGTCTATGGAATGGTCTAATTTTCATAAATAGTCTAGGTTGGCCATGTGAGGCATGGACTTTGCCAGGAAACGAATACCAAGCGTTTATGGTCCTTCGTAAGAAATGCTGTTCCGGAACGGTGTGTTTCAGTGGTTTCTAGGCAATTTCAAAATTTCCAGGTTCCTTGGGAGGCTACCTTTCCAATGGGAACCATCAAAAGGAAAGTTTACAGTCGATGGAAATGCAGATAATAAATTCTCATACTTTCGAAAGTTGACGACACTTTGGGTAATCATTACGATTACAATACAAGCTTACTTCTACCGTAAGAAATTGACACGGGATGCCGAAGTCATGACTGCCTTTGTATTCATCGCTTTTTACACCTCAATTTACGATCGATACAAATTAGACGAAGGAAAAGGAGAATTTGTACAAATGATAAACACATTTCTCAACTTTGAGAATCACTTCTTGAAGGATGCTCCAAAGCAAGGATTTTCATCACCATTGCAGGTGTTTCTTATCAAATTGATCTTAACTGCATCCGGGGAAAGTTCAGGAATATGCGGAATTCCTTTGTATTTGGTCGGAGCATGGCTTACGGCTTGCATACCCGCCTACCCACTTTACCCATGGTATCCAGAATGTCATCCTGGACTGAACCCAAACTTAATTTGGACAAAAGCTGCAGGTCTTGGGATAATGGCATGGATGGGTTGGTTTTTCATTTCTGGAATGCTTTTTGATCTTCAGTATTCGGCGGCTTTACCTTACGCCCTCGTGAACTACCTCAAGCTGTTGTCATGGTACCCATTCCTAAAACAAACATCTTCCCTGAAAGTTTAACAATTTTTAGAATTATTTAAAAAAATATTTTTTGTATAGGAAAATCAAGTCATCAAAGCCGTCTGCGACATACGAGCGCAAACACAGGCAGGAGAGCTTCATCCAGCTCTACCGATCCATTCAGCTGGTTACCATTTTCTTCAATGACTTTCATCAGACGTACCTATCCGACAGCAAGGTCATGACGATGACTGGTCTGCTAACTTGCTCACTATTTGCACTCATCAGGCTGTCATCCATTTTGCCAATCATGCTGGTGTTGTGTTACATTGTCGTTGCCATCAACTGCTTTTGCGTGATTGTATTTTCGTTTGGTATAATGGCTCAAGTTTACTCGTGGTCAAAGAGTGCATTACAAGACGCAATAGGTCGAAGTAAGACAAAAAAGTGGCGTGTTTATGTATGTTCGTGCTCTCTAGTGAAAATCAACTTAGGTTCAGTCAATTTCGTGGATGAAAAAACGCCAATCACACTTCTAAGTTTTACATTTGGACAACTAGTAAATTTGCTGCTACTTTAAAAATTTCACCCGATTTCCCAATTTCTTTTGGGATAACAATTTTGATGTTTTACCATCTTACTCGTTTTATACATATATTTATTTTATGTATTTATATTCTCCTGCTGAGTAAACAGCATTATAAGATTGTACTTAACAGCTAACAATAATTTTAATAAAAAAAGTACTTGAGTATTTATTTCTTTGTCACTTTACTTCAAAATTAACATGAGCATGTACTATAGAAGAGAGAAATAAAAGGATGACACGTTTTTTGTTGACCTCAACAAGACCTATGCTTCAAATGGATGATACCTAGTGATGTGTACAATTTCATTCGTCTAAAAATTACAAAATTGTATCAGCCTTCTTGAGGTAAATCGTAATCTGCAGTAACATTGATATATTAAATGGATTGACCAGTTTAATACATTCGTTATTAATTAACTTAATGCGTTTTAAAATTTGCTCAAAGCATATTGTCCTGGTAAATCAAGTAGCACATACGACTTTTTAAGTAAGGGATATAATATACTGCGTGGTTTGGTGTAAAAAGATTGCTGCACGAATCCTTCGCTAGCAATTAATTGTTTAGATTTGCCGAGGGTTAAGTACTTTTTATAATTATTTACTTCCACCTGAGTGGTGGAAAAAATTGCCAAAAACTTCTCCTAGCACATCATATTCCCCCAGAAAGTATATGAATAAGTTTAATTCGCATTTCCATCCAAATGTAATTAGGTTCATAGGTCTTTTGTAAGTTTTGGTGTTGTAATTACCATACTTAACAACCCCAACAAAAACATCCTTAAACATAACGCTTCTGGGAAAGTATTGAAATATTGGAGTCTTAGAGTAATTAAAAATGATAAGTATGATTAAAAACTTTTTCAATTTATGTCAATCAAGGAGTAAGTATATTATTATTATAGTATTATTTACGTAAATATATACATGAGCCAATTACCTAGTCAGCGTTTTATTTTTTTCTGTAATCTCGTTTTTACCTTCTAGAGATAGGATAGGATAAGTGTCCGTATTTAAGGTAAGTTTGAAGTGCTTCCTTACTTCGCTTTATTAACGAAGAAGCGAATATTGCACAGTATAATTTTTGCAGTGAAACTTAAAAGTGTCATGGTAGCGATGGAATTGTTAAAAAAGTGTTTTTTCGTACTCACTATTATTCAATTTTTACCTATAAAATCTACCAGTTTTATGCTAGATTATAGCAAGTACTTCAAAGTTTTTATCAAGACAACTTTAGAAAATCTGAACAAGTCACCAGAGAACTATTTATTCATACTTGTCTCACGAACTTACCTGATCAATGAAGTATTGAGTGACCACGAAGACCTTCCCTTTGGAATTCTTCGAACAATTGTGTTAGCATATGAAACGGACGCAAAACGTAAATATCGTCGTTCTACAAATTTTCGCTACACTCAGCCTTTTAACATAATAATAATTTGCACTTTATTTGAATTGGAGCACCGTAGGCAGCCAGATTTATTTGTAAGCACCACGGACTACGCATATTCTGTACGTACGGTTTATATTATGTATACACTTCCTTATCCGTACCAAAGAATTATTCTACGCGAAAGAAAATACTTTCAAACTGGAGGACAAGAATTATTTCCCGCAATGAAATTACGTGTTTACATCACTTTTAGACACGATTTAGGTGTGATGTCATTTAAATTCTTGGTTTTATGTGCAGATTATTGTGTCGTCACTAAATATAATGACTATAATTTTGACGACTATAATTTGGAGTTGTTTTTGAAAAACCCATCAAGCCAACACAGAAAAATATTTAGAAACAGTATGGGTAGAAATGTAGGTGCCTTGATTATACCATCCTTTCTTTTTGATTATTACCTGGATCACTTCTTCGGAACCAATAGATATACCTGCTCCGAACTAATTCTTCGGTCAAAACAAATGTTCTTTTGTGATATTTATTTAATGACTGTAATATATTTAGCTCAGGAACACAATGTGTCATTTTCTATAAATTCGTTTCAAATTTTCAAGGAACGTGATAGATTTAAAATGTCCTTGAAAAGTCAATTTATAACCCATAGCTCATTTGTTCATACAAATATTGAGGATCATAAATTGACTGGTTTGTATTTTTCAGCTTCAAGTGAACAAAGATTGTATTATTGTCAACCTGTTTCTTCTCAGAATCGAACAATCAATGTAGATATCTGGGTGGAGGCATTCCCCAAAGAAATTTGGTTTTTGTTAGTCTTAACGGTTTTTTCAATCTCAGCTATTATTGTAAGAGTGGAATATTCCTCCATAAATTTAAGCTTGATTTTCAAAGAAGCGCTAAATTTATTTAACTTGTTCATCGAAAAGTCATCAGGATTGCATAAGAAGACTAAATCTAATTATATGCTTACCGCAGCGGCTGGAATATTGGCAAGTACTTTGTACTCAAACAGTATTACATGCTTAATTTCCGTTACTTTACCACCTATGGCGTGGAACACTTTGAATGAATTCTTCAATGCTGGGTGTAAGGCTATTTGGTTCACAAAAAATTACATCGATGGGTTTTTACCTCACGATTTTTTTGACTGGACGTTCAAAATTAAAAACTTGGAGAAAAGTATTTTTGAAGTGTTTGTTTTAAGGCCTAGGCAATCAACACTTCGTGGACTTCAGGACGTTCTGGAGGAAGGATACGCGATTAAGGTTGGCTATCCTGAATTTTCGTTGGACCCTTACTTCAAATCCATTTTTTCAAAGACGATGGAATGCATGTATGTGAGAGAAGCCTTAAACCACGTTCATATATCATGGATTATTTACATGGTTAACCGAGACTGGATTATAGAAACAATTGAAAGAATTCATCAATCTGGACTTCGTGAGAAAATTACTCATTGGACTCAATGGGCATTTAGTTTGGACGCTAAGACCCTTTCGAATTTTGAGAAGGAAGAGTACAAGCCTCAGCCAAAGAATGACGTTATAGATTTCTCAAAATTTGCAGCGCCAATATTGTTTATTACGTTGATGATTTTCGTATGCTTTGTTGTGTTTGTAATTGAATATTTCTCTTCTCACCGCTTGAATGTGATGACTAAGTTTTGTGTTTTTCGATCTCGTGTCAGAGAGTTTCGATGGACCAAGCGAAACAAATGTACTTCGTTTTTCGCTTATTTGAGCAAATGGAAAGGGGAGGAAAAATTTTCGAAATGTTTCAAATTTCAACGAAAGGTCAAATGTCCTGCCTGGCAAAATTAGTTTAATGGCGCATTTCTTTAAAAATAAGACTTGTTGAAAAATGTATTCGAATTTCACATGATTAGAGATATTTTTTGAAAGACACTTTCTGATTAATACTCCCACCAGGAAATTTTTATCACCGTTAGAGGTAATTTATATCAGACTGATACTGATCTTAACCGTGTCTGGAGCAAGTTCTGGAATATGCGAGATTCCTTTGTATTTGGTCGGAACATGGCGTAGGGCTTGTACTGATGCTGATATTCCCGCCTACCCGCTTTATTCATGGTATCCGGAATGTCATCCTGGATTATTCGCGGGCTTTATGTTGGAAACCGCTGTCATGGTATTCATTCCTTAAATAAACCTTTTCCCTGAAAGTTTGGCGTAATCTTTGTATATAAAACTTATTTTTTTTTAAAAAGGGAAATCAAGTCATCAAACTTTGTAGCCATGATCAAACTGAAGCATTGCCTAGGAGTAGGAGACTTGCAATTTCATTCACACAAATAGAAATGCGTTTTTGATTACCTTCGATCAGAATGTTGCAACGCAATTTGTAATCGCTAAGCAACATAGCAACATTACAATGCATTTAGCTTTGAATTTAAAAAAAATGAATTCTGACGTCAACTGGTTACCAAGTTGTTTTCTTGATGAAGGTATATGCCTGTGTACATAAGTATACATGGTACATGCGGCTTGTGTCTTTGATCTTGTAAAAAAGACTTACATAGTTTTTAAAACATTAATTATGAAAGCAATATAATAATTAAAATGCCTACTACGAGTACAGTTGCTAACTGTTGTAATTATTGGTCAGATAAGTTAGAACAAAATAACTGTATTTTCACCGACTTCCAAAAGATGAAGAAACACGACGAAGATGATACACCTTACTTCTCGCAAAGACAAGATTAACTGTAAAAACGCCTGATTGTGTTCGCAACATTTGACAGAGGTTGCGTACGAGAGATCTTCAGCATGAACTCTTGAATCTCCTTTCTCGGAAAATTTTCGTAATCGACCGTTAACGCAGCTACCACCTTTACGACAATGCAGATTTGATAATAGGAACAGAAGAAAACTTGTGGACGATGTCTTAGGTATTTAATAAATTCACGCATAATCTATTAAATTGGTGTACAAGGTGCCAGTTTAACAAACATTTTTAACTTCACAGAGGGATTAAAAAATGTTCCTCCCCTTGTATCTCCAATTAAAAAGTTTCGTCTTGCTCCAACTACAGATGATATGCAAAAATATTGAGCGATTGCAGCGATTGGTAAAGATAAAAATATTCAGATTAAGAAGCTGGCGAAACAAAACACCAATTCAAGAAAAAAAATTAAAGAAACAATATAAACCCACACGTATAATCCCTGGAATTCTTTGGAATATCTTTACACAAGTCAAAAAGCAATCATTGACCTCTGGAAAAATATGTTGCTTGAAGACAGGATATTGTGAGTGCAAGGACGGTTAGGAGTCTTAGTAAGTGTTCTAATTCGAATGACAAAGTTGTTTATGAATTTTAAATGTTCGATTAAAATAGAAGCTAGGTACTGTAATGCAAAACAATCTTGTAATATCCGAATTAACCAACGCAAAATAGCCCAGTTTGCTAAAAGTAAAAACATGATGATTTTAGGAATATTTTCTTTGTCCACTGTGTCATGTTCTCATTTAAATGAAGAAAATGAACTTTGGCATGGAAGGGCATTTGGTAACCGATTGACGTCATCACGATTTTTGTAACTATAGTTCGGATGTCGTAACCTATAGTATTTTAATTCCCTTG
>JAHZMX010005749.1:0-10027 GCA_027743895.1 Seira musarum
TTACTCTCTGCCAAAAAACACAAGCGTAACTGATTTCGTGAAACTTTCGTTAGGAAAATTTGCTTTACTTGAAAATAAAAAATGGGTAGCGTATTGGTGGAAGCAAAAAGTAAGTGAAATAGACGGTGGTAAGGAACACATGTGTTATATTGTTCCTGAGAAACTTCTCGTGCAACCAATCTTCTTTAGCATTTACACAGTGAATAGGCACTGGATGGGAGAAACCATTTCACTTTTACATCAGAGCGGAATCCCCTTATACGTTGTGCGACGTGGCGATTTGGGTTACCGACTTTACTATAAGCAACCACTTCATGATGAGTCTCCAACTAAGCCAGTCTCGCAATTGGACACTATTACGATTGATAGGCTCTTTCCTGTCATGTTATGTTGCTTATCAATTTTTGGAACTTTGGTGCTACTACTCCTTTTTAGATTCTGTATGGCAAGGAAATTCAAATTGTGGCGATGTTCCAGACACACAAAAGATTCAAAATTAGTGGTGAAACCGAAGGATCCTTGTACTTTGATCTTTCGTCGATTCATTGGAAACTATTTGCAGTTTCTGACCAAAAATTTCCAGGAAATAGGTAAAGTGGATACTGTACTGACCTTGACATGAGACTATCACGAAAGTTGGATAAACCAGTAAATAAAGTTTATCTTTGATTGTTTTTTGTCTTGAGTAATTTCAATCGAATTCTTTATTGGGAATCAGTATAAACAATAAATATTTCTAAATTTTGTCACCTTCTTGGTGAAATGGAGTGCAAACAAATGGATGAGAAAAGCTTGACTGTTCGTTTTGAATCGTTTTCTAGTTGCCATGCTGCAAATGTTTATGAAATAAAATTTCCACGTCTTAGTTGCTAACCAAGCGGAAAGATACTTAAGTATTAGAAGATCACAATAATAAAAAATCCGTCCTAAAATTAAGTTGTATTTCATTTAGGTTAGGTAATTTGCCATATGCTTTGTGATCTGTTGTTTACTGTTTACTAAGCCTATTCTGCAAATATGTCATTCCGTTGGATATACTCATTGGGCCTTTGAACTCTCGTAGCGTTCATTATTGCAAGGAAAATTTTGCTGTTATATCGGCACGTTCTACAAGCTTAATTTCTTTCACCAATGCCGAAGAAGAGTACCTTTCCTACCTCTTTGAACAAGAACTGAGACTCATTTACCGACACGTTCCAGCTTTGATACTACTGTTTAAATGGAAATACAAGAAACTCGTGGTTACTCCTATACGAGATGAATACTGGAATAACCTGGAACCTCCATGGAATTTTTTACAAACAAATGTTTCAGAATGCGGGAGGGTACCTTTACATGTCATTATTTCTCTTGCATCCTTGCAAAAGGTTTGGTTCGAAGCTTCAGATTGTATCAAGTGCTTAGATGGGGTTATAGCGACGTCATGTATTGCACAGAAGAAATGATACTCACTGCATATGTTGGTATAAAACATAATTTCACTGCTTGGTGGAAAGATGTTGATGAAACGGAAGTTGGTGAAGTTGTGCTTCGATCGATCGACTATCATTTGATAAGTCAATCTGTTTTAGGAGGTCTCCACCCAAGCAGTATTCTTGATTACAAGTTAATGAGTCTGCAAGTTTCCTCTGTGTTGCTCAATAATATCATAGCATTTAAGCCAATATATTGTATTAAGGACAACTCAGACGAACCCAGTCGTGCTCAGGATTATTTGTATGCATCATGGACCATGCCATAAAAGGGACCGGCATGGACGGCTACCATAATATCTCATGCTTTGATTTATATCTGCATTGCTAGAATCAGTAAGGTCCACTTTAGGAATTGGATAAAGCATTTGGCAGTATTTTTTAGCCAGCCGTGTTACTTAGCAAAACCTAGTTTGCTTGCATTTGTTTATGTGTGTCTCCATTTCTGGACCATGTATACCGGAAATTTGTTTGTTGGTAACATCAGATGTGTAGCTACTCGGTACCATGATCCAAAACAAATACTAACACTAAGAGACTTTGTACTAAGTGGTTACAAAATCTTAGTTTGTGATGACTTCAGACACGTTTCTTCGTCCCCTTTAGAAATCGGGAACATGACTCATATCTTCAACAGCAGTTTCCACCGCTGCGATCCAGAATATCTCAAGGAAATCGATAAACGAATCTATCTACTTGGAAAATATTTTCTGTTGGCTCCCGCCATAGGCGTCTCGTATGAAACAAATAAGCTACAGAAAAGAGTCAATGGAATTGCTGGAAATCGTAATAAATACGTTTGCCATCACGCTCCGGATCAAGTCTTTGCGGAACCGAGTTTCCTAAGCATTCACACAGTCAACAGATATTGGGTTGGAAAAACGATTTCCACTTTAAGAGAAAGTGGGATTTCAGTACGCTTCTGGGATCGAGTGGAATGGGTTAAACAACTTTACTACGGTTTTGATCAACCTTTCTACACATCAAAAACTCCAGAAGAAAATGAATTTTTTAGCATGGATAAGGTCATCTCTGTAATTATAATGTCGTTTTCGATTCTTACGGTTTTGTTTCTAATGCACATTTTTATATGCATAAGGGCATGGCACGTTGATTTGGAATGGCGGACTATAGTCGTGAGCAAAATCAAAGAGTCTGATTTGTCAAAAATTGTTAAAAAGGTTTATGGTGTTTCGCAAAAATGTAAATAATTATTAAATTAGTATACTGAAAGCTCGAACTTAGGCACTTACAATTAGCCGCTTTCAGTTAGTTAAATTTATTAAAGTCATTACACTTATCAATTGTAATATTAGACGATACTGTCAGTGCACTATAAAAGCAATTTATGTCTTGTATACTAATAATATTATTCTCCCTTTAGGATAATACAAGTCATGTGTTATTTCTTCTTTGATGTGTATTAATCTGTATCATTGTTGTAGTGCCCTCAAAAATGGGGTAAAATTTCAAATATTTTCATGCCGTTAGCATAACGAAAACAATCTTGTTAAACTACAATTAGAAGCCCGTGCGTCATTCTTAAAATTATATGGTAAAAAATCATGTAATAGTTATTATTAGCCAAAACCAAACAACAGTAAAAATCTATTATTTAAGAAATGATTGCATCTTTACTTCGTTACTTTTTTTGCAATTGAGGCGCAGTTATTTCAGTGACAGAATCCTTACAAAGCCATCTTGACAAATTATCTCTTTATTGGGAATCTCACCACAGTTTTGAGTCACTGCATGACAAAGTAATCAACTTAACTATAAGTATGACGGCTTGTGAAACAATAACTATAATGGCTTGAATGATTTTAATAATTATTACAGTATTCATAGATATGTATTATAATATTCCGTATTAATAAGTATGCTTTAGTAAAGTAGAAAGTAAACCATTGTCGACTTTACATCAAACAGAGAGGCTTTGAAACGATTTTTCGGAGGTAATCTTTATTCGTTTCTAGAACAGTTGTAGTTTATTTTAATCTTATAAGACCTACCGTCTGAAAGGCTAGAATCTAGAGAATTATATGCTTAACCTGCGTTCCTGACAAAAAAGCCTTAGTTCAAACTCTCAACGACAAATAATCGTCGTTACATATGGATCGCCCCTTTTTTGAGAAACTTCTACGTCAAAGGCAGGAAGTCATAGCTCAGAGCCTAACACCACTTAATGACTATTCGCAATCAATTCACTTCCTGCACGCAGTCACCTTTTAGCTGCTAAATTACCAACTACCATTTCACGAATTCTTGCAATTCATACAATTTTTTTTGTGGCTAAAATCTCCAACGGTGCAAATTAATAGGACGAAGTATACCTATGGTTCTAGTTGTTTGCACGAAAAATTCCAAGCGAGCAGGAAATCTCAATATCACAAAGTGCGAGCAAACACTATAAATCGATCTCGCTTTACATTCAAAAATCAGTTTCAATTGAATTGTATTACAAGAGTCCCTCAATAAAACATCCAGTAAAATCAGCTGCATCAGTGAGAAAAACCACGCTACCATACAATTACCGTGAAAGGAATTATTTAATACCTCGGTTACCAAAAATCTTTAACTTTATGAACGCTCTTAATTTATTAAAATAGGAGCGACCTTCATTAAAGGTCGGACTATCCCTGTCTTTTGTTTTAAGGTCGGTAACTTGTGTTCGAGCAGCATTATAACGAAATTTAATTTTACCGGACACGGTATATCTTAAGAAGAGGACGATCACCAAAACCGTATAAATCAATAAACCAATCACTAAAATTGGAAACAATTTTTTTTAGTGTAATTGTGTCCATTTGAGAAACTGGCTTCGTAAAAGACCGGTCAAACAGCGGTTGTTTGCGAAATAATCTATCTGCCCAATCAGCAAGTTTCAAAATGTTTCCGGCTATTCCAGCTTCCTGAAGTTGGAATACTGTCCTTTGTAGCCAATGTCTGTTGACTGTGTAGATACTAAAAAATACCGGTTTAGAAAGGAACTCCTCTGGAACTGGATAACACGCGTATTTTCCATCACCAGCAAATTTATTAATTATTTGTTGAACTGTCCGCAAAAGCTGTTTAATTATGATGGAATTTCCCGATACAAAATGTTTTGCCTTGAGAAACTTCCCAATTGTCCAAAAACTTTCGTCGGGGGGAAGATCTAAAGTATTTTTGAAGAAATAAGTCAAATTTCTAATTTGGAATGCGGGCAAAAAGTAATCCGATTTCTTTGTAAGTACTAACAACTTGTAACCGTTTAGTAGCAATTCTTTTAGAGTTTGCATGACTCTTGGTGGAGCTTCAACGGTTACCAAACTTGTCATATTATTTTCGTACAAAATATCTGTGAACATTGAAAGAAAGTAAGAGGAAACATAAATGAACGCGAGAAATCTTGATGGGGGCAATTTGATGCCTTGATTGAAAATAATTGCCAACTGCTTGTTCAAATATTTAAAGCTTATTCCCCTAAAATTAGAAATTAGTAAAATGACAACAGCGTGGAACACTAGGATAGCTGACCATGCTCCTACAGTATAAATTGCAGTCCAGTACGAAGGATTCCACCAAGTTCCAGAATATTCAGCACTGTTTTTGTTTTCCTCGCAGTAAATTGGTTGATAACCATAAAACACATGAAAAACTAGAGAATTCTGTTTCAAAAATTTGTTTTCATATTTCAACACTTCGTATGGTCCAAGGTCACCTAAAATGAACTGGTTTGATGGTGATCGTTCAACATGAATGCCTTCAGTTCTTGCATCCCACCTTTCCACACTGAAATTATGCTTTTCTCCAAGATACGCCGTAATGATCATTTCTATTGTACACTGCCGAACATCAAGAGACCTCTGAGCAATTCGTGTTGGACAGTGGGGCTTCCTGTTCAAATGCCTGGGAAATAGGCCCATGTATATTGCGGCTGGTAACTTTAAACCACCGGCATTTTGGAACATGCTCATATGAAAGTTTATTGGAGATCTCAATAAATTCCATTGTGGGTCTTTGAAGTTTTTTGTGATGTATCCACTTCGAACCAGATGAATTCCTAGCTTCCCGTGTCTCAAGTAAAATATTATTTTTGTAGCTGGGATATACTGGATCCTTAAACTCAAGTCCGCTTCAGGATTTTCTGGCTCGTCCTGATTTTCAGGGACAGTGAATACAATTAAATTTCTCGGACTTAGTGAGGCATCACAAAAATTCAGCATTGTGTTTTCCATGCTTCGATTGATTAATGGACCCATGAGAATTGTGGAAGGGTTTTGTAACTTTTGCGTGGAACTGTATGGTATTGTATTGCTGAAATTGTGGGCGGCGTTTGTAATCACACGAACAACAGAGGTTTTGAAGAGTGGATCGTTAGAGTATTCAGTAAACGAGTGCAAAACAAGTAAATAATTTGCTTCTTTTCTCATTACGTTCTCGAGAAGATAATTGAGAGACTTTGCAGCAGAGACATCCCAACTGGAGCTTTCTAAAATTTCACATTGCGCTAAGAGCAAAAGAACTGCTGAGAATAATCCCAAACTCAATAAAGGAGTAAATTTAGGATGATACAAACCCATCTTCAGTAATTGTAAATAACTCACGGTGTACACACAATCTATTAAAAATCTAAAAAGTTTGACAATTTAACAAAAAATAGCAACAAATAATTCTGCTAAATTTCAAAATTTCTTCATAAATCTTCAGAGTATTTCTTCGTAAATTTTTGTAAACCACAGGATGTTGAAAAACAAGTTTTCTTCTGAATGTAAAATTTATATGCCTTGGCGAAATTTTGTTGGTATATCCTATACAAATAATATTCATGCAATGGAGCAAAAAAAAAAAACAAATTCATTTTTGCTGCCTAGTCTTACTGTCGCCCACTTTGCAATTACCCGACTTCCTGGCACCAACCTTGCTTGAGTTTTTAATGGATTTTTTGTCGTTCAATTTTGATACTTACGTGGACATCGAATAGCCTTAGCTCGTCTACATATACGTATGCAGGTTATTTAAGAAGCATCTTGTTCAATGTGAAAGTAATAAAAAGCATGTTTGGGGCTGGCTGAAAAAAAAGACAGTAAGACAAAAACTTACCAAAAAAATTCGGGGAAATGGACTTCCGCTCTTTCGCAAGCAATCCCTCTTATGACACAAAGTTTCATGTACAATAAAATACCTATAGTCGCTCCTGTTTTTGCGAAGTGATCAAGGTTAATATAGTTGCTTGAAGTAAGATTTCAATAAAATTTAAATCTTGTCCCAGGAAGTTAATTAATTGCGAATCAGCCAGTTGTACGGGCAAAGGAATGGAAAATCCGTATTTGGTCAGGAGGATTTCCCTAAAGTTGGTATTCTGGTACTTAAACAATATGTTTGAAAAAAATGACGCGCAATGTCAAACATGATTTTGTTTTTCTTTCTTAAAATCGTTTTTCGTTCAGACTGGCAGAATTTATGACGAACTGTGTATCAAACACTTATTTTTGCCTGAGTTAACAGCCACAATCAACAAATTATAAAAATGAAATGTAAAAAGCCTACCTTTAAATTATATACCCCAATTATACTCTAATTCAAATTGCCAATTGAAGTGTTCACTGCGAATGGGAGGAATCTTGGAAGTGCGTTACGAAAATACGGTCATGATTTGCGGGTACCTAAATCTGAGAATAAATATAATGGCACGAATTATTGAAACTTGTCAAAATATTGACTATTTTGCTGATAATCACTAATTACATAATTCATATATATTATAAAATTGTAAAGGCCTGGGGAACAACTGACCAAATTGTTTAGGCCTCACCTGGTATTAATAAATAAATAAATATAAGTACAATCCCTCCAAACAAACGACGAATCAACGGATATCCTCCAAATCTGACAAGGAAAACACAAGTGAAGTTTTTTTTTTAAATTTACGTCATAGGCAAGCAATTTATCTACTGGATTGGACGCAAATAATTTATTTTCTGCACCCAGCTAGTTTTGTATTTTATGCTTTGGCAGCTAAATGACGAAGTATGTACATAAAACTTACAAATAGTCGCACCTATACCATTCTTAGTGTCGCCTGAAATCTCAGATGACGAATATGATATGGTGTTGCTTTTTGGCATTACAAATTAACATTGGAGCCAGTCGGTAATGCTAGCAAAACAGGAAACCGGTTTCCGCCAGCGACATTAAACTTATAAATCGATACCAAAAAGCACTTTAACATACATTTCTACTCTTTATTAATTGTAGTACGAAACCTGTTCGTGCAAATACAAAGAAGAAGGACAAAACTTATTTATGTGAAGACATATGTCTGCAAGTTGAATAAGATAGGTAGACATATTTTCTACTGACTTTTTTGTAGAAACTACTGCCCTTGTTTCTACTGACAAATTTTCAAAAGAAATGAAAATAAGGAATTTCGATCCAAATTTTAGCTGCCACGGTTCGTTATATAATTTCGTGAAATCATTATTGCAGATTATTTTGTACAATAGAATTTTGTTTTCATGTTGAATCCTTCTTAACTAAAACACTTAAATTTTTATACCTACCAGACTGAAAGCTTATACCTACCTAGAGTAGCACTTCATGGGAAAGGTATAAATCGTGTATTTGTTTAAGTTTAAGCAAATAATTGTAAGTAAATTCCTGCCGTTGCAGGCTGTATAACAGTATTGTTTACCCTCCGGCAAAGAAATAAGGAAGTGATGGTCCAAGCTTTCACTACTTTCAAGAATCCAGTTGAATGGAAAGTAATCATGAACAACATGGTAAATGGATACAAACCAAAATCCTCTTTCTGATTCTCACATCCTCTGCGTTTTTGTAATAAACCGCAGAAACGCTAATAATTTAGAATGGTGCCTTAATCATGTCATGAGTAGAGCACAAAACAATTGACAAAATGGTATGGCAGCTAAAAATTGGACCATAATTCCCGTTTGTTCTACTGACATTTCCTTCATTCTACTGCCCTTTGTTCTACTGCCAAATTTTCGTGGCAGTAGGTTCAAGGATTTGGCAGTAGTTTCTATTTATTCCAATAAGATACCAATATTGCTTATTTACTTTCAAAACTAGTTTTTTCTAATATTCAATTTTCGGTCCCTAATTTTTCACCAAGGATATAAAATCCGCTAAATTTCACATAAGTAAAACACCTTGATGGGTAGTCCAAAGAAAAAATGGGCAAATACGAATAAAAAGTTTGAACCCCTGTTACTTATTTTATCCCATGAAGACTCATTAGTGAGCTTTAGAGTGAAATTCATATGAAATTAAGCATTTATTACTTGTGTTACTTTATAACCTATAATTTTATGAACTCTTTTAATTTTGTGAAGTAAGAACTTCCTCTATTAGAATCCAACCGATCCACGTTTTTGGTGTTAAGATCAGTTACCTGTGCTCTGGAATTACGACGCAATTTAATTTTACCAGACAATGTCATTCTCAAGAAAAAAACAATCACTAAAACTGAATAAATCGATAAGCCTATCACTAAAATTGGAAACAATTTAATCAGCGTTATTGTATCCATTTGCGAAATCGGCTTAGTATACGACTGATCAAATAGGGGTTGCTTCAGAAACAACCTATCTGTCCAATCAGCAAGTTTCAAAACATTTCCGGTTATTCCAGCCTCCTGAAGCTGGAAGATTGTCCTTCGTAGCCAATGTCTATTGACTGTGTAGATACTGAAAAAAACCGGTTTGGAAAGGAACTCCTCTGGTACTGGATAACACACGTATTTTCCTTTGCCTGCAAATCCATCCATAATTTGTTGAACTGATCGCAACAGCTTTTTTATTACAATGGAGCCACCAGACACAAAATATTTTGCTTTAAGAAACTTCCCTGATTTCCAAAAACTTTCTCCCGAGGGCAGATCTAAAGTTTTATTGAAAAACTTAGACAAGTTTCTGATTTGGAATGCGGGCAGAAAGTAATCAGATTTTTTTGTTAGGGCTAATAAATTAAAGCCGTTTTGTAGCAATTCTTTTAGACTCTGCATTACTTTCGGTGGGGCTTGAACGGTTACTAAACTTGTCATATTATTTTCGTACAAATTATCTGTAAACATTGAAAGAAAGTAACAGGAAACATAAATGAACGCTAGAAATTTTGATGGGGGCAATCTAATGCCTTGATTGAAAATAATTGCGGACTGTTTCACAAAGTATTTAAATTTGATTCCCCTAAATTTGGTAACAATGAAAAGGTTGATGGTATGGAACACGAAGATAGCTGACCATGCTCCTACGGTATAAATTACAGTCCAGTACGAAGGATTCCACCAAGTCGCAGAATAATCCTCGCTGTTTTTGTTTTCCTCGCAGTAAAGTGGTTGGAAACCGTAAAACACGTGAAAAACCAATGAATGTTCCTTAAGAAATTTGTTTTCATATTTCATTATTTCGTATGGTCCCATGTCCCCTAAAATAAACTGGTTTGATGGTGATCGTTCAACGTTAATACTTTCGGTTCTGGCATCCCATCTCTCCACCGTGAAATTATGCTTTTCTCCAAGATATGCCGTAATTATCATTTCCTGTGTACAC
>JAHZMX010005750.1:0-14391 GCA_027743895.1 Seira musarum
AACCAACGGTCCTTTTAAGGGCCACCAAAATTTCCTGAGAGCAATCATTTTAGTTTGTCGTCGTTTTGTCATATTATCACGTATATTTAAATGAGCTTAGTTTGTAATACTGGATAAACAATGTCTTGAAATGACTTACTTTACATTTTTTTAAGTAAAAGCCGTGTAGTTTTATTCAATATTTGATTAAATGTCTGTTAGACAAGTCATCTAATAAAGTCATTTAATATTTGGTAATATAATGTACATTTACAGCTTTGTCTGACAGTCTTTTATTGTATCAGCATTTCCACGGGGTGATAATGATAATCCTGGAAGTGAACATATAGAAATAAACAATTTTGCCATGCCCAGTTCACTTTATTTAAATACATACATATTTTGGGAGCTCATTGTTGCCTTACTTGGTTCGGTAGCATAGATTGTATGATTTTGTCCTTGTGATACCCGCCTTAGCATCATGGGAACTTGCGTGGACGTAGGTACCAAATACCCAGACCCTGCTGGATTGGTGCTTATTTCGGGAATTGACAGTTTCTTTGAATACTCAGCGGGCACCGACATTGTTCTGACTTTAGTCGAGTTCATGTCTGCGGTGTGAATTTCCAATCCAGCAGTTGACCACCTTGCAAAACTGATCCTCGGAGGTCTTGGCTCATCTTCAGGGGGGATGCTCGGAGTAGACTTGCGTCGACTACTAACATAAAATCCTGGGGGCATTGCAAGAGACTTGCGCTTCTTATAGCGTTTGCCATCCTGTCGATGGTTCGTATTGGCTGGACTGTTTTCAATTATGATAAAAGATTCACCTCCAAGGAAGTCTTCAGAGCTCATGGAGGTTCGTGGTGCACCAGAAGCGGAGGTTGTCGAAAAAGAGTTTCGGATTTGGGCATTGAGTGGAGCAATTATGAAATCTGAAAGTAGGGTTGCAGATTTCAGATTATTAAGAATGTTATTTTCCGGTGCTGATACCCAGTCACAGAAATCAAACATATATTGTTGCGGTGGAAATATTTCGTACAATATTTCGAAATGTTTCCATCGCAACAATCTGTTTGTTTTCTGTGGTATCCAGTATCTCACCTTGTGATTGTCGTGATTCAGTCGTAGATTTATTGTTGTTTTGATTTTCATCGTCCGCAACAGGGGCTACTTTGTTCTTTCTTCGCTTTCGAATCCAGCAAAAGATGCATCCCATTACGAGGACGACAATGGCAACAGCGATTGATACAGTCAAAACTGGACTTTTGAGACATTAAATGACGACAAGTTATGAATTATCTTCGATTTATTTCTTCCATTTATTAGTGGGTACAGTTAGAAACTTACTTTTTTTCGAACCACTTTGCTGGATTATGCTCTTCTGGTGAAATCACAGTCACAACTCCAGGACGCCTTGTGGAAAACATTTCTTATTTAACATTCCTTAACTTATTGACGACGAACATTGAGTAAAAATATCCTAAATTTTGCATTATATGGTTTATTTTTGTAACCCATTAGACGTTTCTTCGCACATACACTTAAATAATTAATTAAGCGAATCTATGCAAAAGCATGGTTAACATCCTTCTCTGAATTATTTCGTGAAAAAATTT
The DNA here is from genome assembly GCA_027743895.1 of Seira musarum. Lineage (NCBI taxonomy): Eukaryota > Metazoa > Arthropoda > Collembola > Entomobryomorpha > Entomobryidae > Seira > Seira musarum. The sequence continues at coordinate 1,599 of JAHZMX010005750.1, forward strand.
ACAGAATTTTCCCTGAAAATCCTCAATTGTGTTCTGATCGATTACGGTTTGGGTTGGCAAACTGGACTAGGTAGGTGTCTTGCTATTTAGCGTTTGTCCCAAAAAATTATCTGACAATGAATGTCGAAAGGAATGATTATTCTGTGGTATATTTTGTAGTAATGTGAGCTTGGGAAGTTGAGATGCTGGAAAATGTAATTTTTGTCTGCATGTTTTTCGGCATGAACGATTACAAATGCAAATAGTAAATATCCGCAAAACACGAAACAAACATTTGGGTTGATTCATATGATAATTAGTTTGACGTGTTTAACGTAAATGTTCTTGAAAAGACACATTAAATCTAATTGAACAAAAGATGAGACCAAATAAGTATGTACTTATGTTCGTCTTGTGTTCGGTTTCGTCAAGCTTTTTCCGCTCTCAAATATTAGGAGGAGCACGATTCATGATGTACTAACAAAAAGATAATCTCGTAGAGGTAAGCTCGACGGCGGTATTCGAAGCATATATAACGACATGACAAACAATTTCGTTCGATGTAAAATCAGAAAGGTAATTACTGATATTAGAAATTCTACCAATTATGAATATTGAGTATTTTAAATGATTTTAGGATCCGTCGACTTTTTTTTGCGAACGTGCGATTTTCATTTCACTTGCAAGAAAAGCTATTTGGTATAATATTATATTTTAAGTAGATTGTCGTATACATGCAGTTGAGATTTGAGATGAGCATATTAAAGTTTAATTGCGTAGACATAAAACCTATCATTCATAATCATCATAATCGAAAAATTCCATACATGATTCCAGCAAGATCTACCCAACTACTCCACATTTCATCATGATAAAAACGAATCATTCACGTTTTTGAAAGAAATTTTGTTGGAAAATTACATACCTATACCTATTTACTTCTCTATTCGTTCTGTAATACGAAACTAGGTATGATCAATCTAGGTAAATACGATTTGACTTTGCTCTGTCTTGGCAAAGGACAATGGAATGCATGGAAGACCAAGCGCAAGCTTTTGCTTTTGCTTGTTTGTTGTCCTGCTTACTACTAGTACCACAAGATAGTCACAGAATTAGTTATAGTCATGCCATGTGTAATGTAAAATGTAAATATGACCATGAGTCAGAGAAAGAGAGAGACATAAATATAAGAGCTAAGCTCATTTGATCTTCTTAAAAGTGACTCATTTTTATATTCTAATTACTGCATCACTATTTTTAATTTAGTTCAACATTTTCATTTCATTTACAATTTTCCGTGTGAAGTGCAAAAAGAATTTGCTTTGGATTGGATTAAAAGAAACAAATTAATCACTTTGATCATTTGCGTTTAGTAGTCATTGGGAAATGAAGGTGCTCATTACTCTGTCAGCTGCAACCGTACTATTTTACGCATTTATCTTTTTAACAGGAGGATCTGGCACAATGGTAAGTTAGTAAAACGTACTGAACAATTTAAATATTACTGTGGACCCATTTGTCCACATTTCGAATCCAAAATTCTTTCATGACTCATGACCTAGAAGTTTTTCGTAACAAAATTGTAAAATAAATTCTGATTTTTTTCTGAATTCCAAAGGCAATGCGTGTCGGTGGAATCTCTGACTCTGAGAAGTCGCCCAACGAAGATGTCCAAAACATGTTGACCTCACTAAGCTCTGAAATAAAGTCTGCGGCTTTGGCATCCTATTCCAGTTCCAATGGTGATGGAGCCTCAGAGCTTGAGGAACATTTCAAGTCTGCGAACGTAACGGATTTAGGACATAAGACGCAAATAGTCGCAGGAGTGAACTATTTTGTTCGCACGCGGATCGGCGACTATATTTTTCACGTGAGGATCTATCGGGATCTACAGAAAAACACAAGCGTGACCAGGGTCGTAGGACCGAAGCAGGAAGCTGATCCAATTGAATATTTTTAAATTTTAAAATCATAAATTAGTGGTCATGAATGGAGAGTCTTTCGTTTTCTATATATTTCTTGTTTATATGCAAATATGTACTTGTTTTTTTTGCGAAATAAAATCAAAACTTTTTTCCAAGAGATTTTTAAATAATTAAAAAGTAAGTGCCATCAAATCATCCCTGTCATCGTTTCCATTTCTTTCAGATCGTATTAAACACCACAAGAAAGGCAAAACCGTACAGGACGAAAAATCAGTCTGTGATGCTAGTGCAGCGAATTGATTAAATATTTAGTGGGTAAATTGACAGTTAATATTTGATTTGATTCCTTTTAATACTACTATTCGACTTCAGAGAAAATGAAACGTCTCACGGGTCTCCGAAATCCTTCCTTGTCAGGTTGGTTGTGATTTGCTTTTTTAAAATTGTATTACATCACCGTCATTAGCTACAAGCTAAAAATTCAATAATTTCTTACTGCTTCAACAGTTCAACGTAATTATCAGTTTGATTTGCTCATCGTGCAATAGTGCTTTGCATCTTTCAAACCTGTTCGCAATGACACGATCAAAGAGCCACAAAACCAAAGGAAAAAATGAATTTAAAATATCAGTTTCAACTTTTAGTTCAAGATAACTTTGACTATTTCATTCAAAAAAACAACTTATTTATTTCGTTAATCGTTAGTATAAATTATGTCCATTCTAAAAACGCTTTACTTTCAGTAGATTCAACCGTTACTTCATTAACGAAAACAGTAGATCCGAGTATGTATATATATTTATAATTTATACATCAGACTAGATTCAGATGAGTAAAGAGTATCACATTTTCAAAGAAAATGTAAGGACTTATATAAAATGACTTGGTCCCCATAGAAGGTACAATAACGCTAACTTGTCTCACGATTTCCCTGAACTACTACAACACATTTGTTTTTTCAAGTTCGGAACAACTCCTCAAGGATTTTGGATCGCGTCCCTGCCACAAATCCACCAGTTCTTCAGGGCAATATAGTCCATGAATGGCAATCATTTCCCCAAACATATCTGGAGAGTAGGAGCGGAAATTCCCTTCATACGATGAGTCTACAAGCTTTGTGTTAGTTAGCTTGATGCCGAGCTTATGGGCGATGATTCCAATGTAAACATCATCAACCCAAAAATGTCGAGTAAACAGAGATCCATAGTAGATTTGGGTAACGCCAGATTTATCAAATATGATAGCACCACCTGAATAATTTACAATTAATTTTGGTTTTATTAATCGGTGGGATGTAAAAATGAAATTGGCTCCAGAGCCAAAGCCTAATCTGATAAAAATCTTAGCTTAGGAAACATTTTAAAAATGAATGACTGGCAAACCTGGAACGTATGGAGGAAAGTAATTGTACGGATATTCATCCAAAGCCATTGACCATTTGGAGCCCAGTCCAATCAAACTCCGAAACGGTTTCGCATCAACAAGTGCTTGTCCCATAATCAAAGGTTGATCTTTCAGTGAAGTCATGTCGTAGTTTAGAACTCCTTCTTCCAGCTTTTCAAGATTGTATGATTTTACCCCAGTTCGATCGCTCGTCACTACTTGAACTTTAGTATCCGGAACTTTCCGTATGAATTCAATCACTTTCGTGGGATTTATGTACATGTCATCATCAACGATCATCAGGTACTGGAAAGATTTAACATGCTCCACTGCCCATCTCATTGCCAAGAGGGTTTTGTATGTGTTATTGCCGTAGGTATCATGATATTTTGCAAGAATAATGTCCTTGTAATTCGCTTCATCAAGAAATAGCTGGGAGGAATTTCCCTGGTTTCCCTCTTCTTCTAAGCCACAAATGAATGTCACGACCGTGGGAAGTTTGTGCGACAAAGATGTTCTCTGAAGGTAGAAAGGGTCCCCCCATGTTTTTCGAATAGACCGGCGTTTTTTACTATTGCGAGTAGCGGATTTAACGATAATGAGAAGACCGATTTGGGGCGAATTAATCAAGGGGTGTTGCAAAAACTTAATTCGAGTGTGGTTGAGATTGATTGGAGTTGGATGAAAAGTCAATCGATCAGTAGATTCGCTAAATTGAACAGAGTTATGGAAAAATTAAATAAAATATTTATTTTAAATTCAACTTTGAATTTCCTATATAGTATTTCATAATTTTCATACGTGTAACGTTTCACAGTCCCGGAGAAGTCATCTATATCCGCTGGAAATTTAAAGGAGTGGAAATCTACCTCAAGAAAGCACTTTTGAATGAGTCCACAGCTTAGCTGAATATAAATGAGAAGTGTAAAGAAGCAGAACGATACGATTCCTGTTTTACATGCGGTTGTAATTTTTTTCATTTTTCGCATCCACCTTAGAGTTCGCAGAAAGTAATTGCAGATGTATGAAGAACCTGAGGAGGAGGATGTGTAATACGATGTGGGTAGTCGGAATGAATCCATCAGATTCATGCCTAATTTTGAGTATTTATGGGAATGTGGTAAGGCAGGTAACGAAGTGCCTAGTAAATCTATTGGTTTATTAGAATCACCATGGCCTCTCTCATCACAGCCAGATCTTTTGTACCCAAACGTCATTGCAATGGTTCTTAATTACACCGAGGTAAAGTTTTTGGACAGCATACAAAATATATCCTCGATTCTAAATCATAAAATTCTAAATGATAAATTTGGTGAAAAGGAATAATATATACTCAACATCAAATTTTAACACATACACTTTCACCGTTAACCGTAATTTGAAAGAAAAATATAACAGTCCGTCAGAATTTTTGTCGCCTTTTTAACTTCATTTCTGATTAATTACAAACCACTATCACAATCACAACCATAACTACAGCACCACTGGGACTGATAACAGACTGATATGATAAGTGATAAGATTTAATGACAATGAGTATCCACCATCACAACAGTATATTTATTCTGTATTTACTGACTGAATAAGGGAGTCATCGCATCTCACAGAATCAAATCCAGACAAAATGAAAGATCCGAATGTGATTCAAACTTAAATTCTCGGATAGTCCCACGATGCCAAAGCAGTCTTATGTCATAGTTGGAATTGAAACGAACTGATTTGGTGAAGTGGGAAGTAGAATTTCTATTCATGGAGAATTGGGAACAGAACACAGAAAGTGTTAAGCAAACAATTGCTTTTCAGACGGACCTTACTCCCAGAAGAATATCTGTGGTCGACAAGTTGGTTCTTGCTCTGCCTTGAAAAATGAAGAAAAAGATAAAGCACGGCATGACGCACGGCAAATATAAATGCCCACGCAAACAAGACTCACTTGCATTTATGTATTCTCATGCTCATGAGATTTTGTTTTGGTAAAACCAAGCCAAGTCTTCTTGTCATTAGTTCAGGATATTTTACATATTTATGAAGTAACGTCAACCTTTTCTCGGAAATGAAAAAAGATGAATTGAAACCATGAACTGATTTGCCACTGAATTGGTTTGTGTTTTGGGAATATTATTTCTCGTTTTTATATAATTACTACTTTCACAAGGAAACCTTACAATCGAACTACTCAATTAAATTCCGATTCGATATCATCCATCTGTAAGAGCTTATAGTTACATGAATTGTTTTCAATAGGATTGGAGAACGGATTCACAAAAGTAAAATACAAATGCTTTTCTCATTTTCCAAAGAAAAACATCAATTCATAAAGTGGACTATGTATAAAATACAGTCATTTCGTGAGAAAAACTTTAAATCAAACTTTTGCGTGCAGCTGAATAAGCGATTCGGAAACGGAAAATAAAATCAATAAAATCATGATCATAACTTAAAGGAATTTAAACGTGCAACATCTAAGTTTTGCAAATACGCTTTTGCGTATAGATGTGATATGATGTAAATATGTCCAACTTATGGTGTTCTGAATCTTTTGAAATTCGAAGTAAAATTATCATAAAAAAGTAAGTAGTTGAGCAGAAGGTTTCCTTGTCCTGTGTTTCGTTCTGGGCGTTCTACATTGTTAAATTTTAGTTACCTTGATTATAAAATGAGAGGCGCATTTAGCGCTTTGTCCGCATCTGCATAATACTTGGATTTTCCCGTGAACAGATCAAATGACATAAGTAAACGATGCACACCTTCATACATCACTTCCAAGACGCTTACACAGAGTAACTGAAGCAAGCACATTCCTTTTGCAGATCTTTTTCGGATGCTGATGCAACTCATTGTGGGGATTTTTTATAATACTATTAAACTTTATGGATTTATTGGCATGGCATATGTAATGTTCGACTTCGAGTGGGAGGCTCAAGGTTGCATTTTCTGGACAGCTTTTTTGCGATATCGCATGCTAAACTAATTAGGAATGTCTTGCTCATCATGAAAGATTAGATAAGTAATAAGTAAACAACTTTACTAATAGTAAGCACAAACATCCTATGTCGTAATTGAATTGTAAATTGACAACGACCCACATGCACTACGGTAAGCCATGGATTACTATTAGCCTCAGAAACATAATATTGTCCACAAATAGGTTTCTTTCAACTTGCGTTATGGACCTGCATTAAGCTCTAACGGAAACTTTTAAAATGAAATTGACACTCACACAACAAACCATTTAATCATTTGAATTTCTACTAACCACTAAACCACGAGGAACTTCCGCTTCCAGTGGTAATCAACACATTGAGCTTATATATGCATTCATTTTAAAAGTGTACAATGGTATTCCACTAAAACTCAGTGACATACTAGATTTATAGGTATTTAAGCTTCAACAGTTCTGGCCTATTAAACTATTTCATTGCTAAAACGACACAACTAATTGCACAACTTTTTTTGTTAGTTTTATTTGAAACTAATTATTTAACAACTTCAATTCTTCCGTTGGAATAAGTGGGAAATTATTTTTTGACAGCTCATGAATTACATAGCTCCGGTAATAGAGTAACTCGCGCAGTGAATTTGTTCTGTTCCATAGTTTCATCGCTTAACAGAATGCCAGCAGCCTCGGTAATAAATAGCAATAATATGATTATCTGGGTTTTGTCCATGAAATGAAACTTTTATTTTATTTGTCGGCATATGCATGGCAATAGCAAAGTCATGGTCTACTGCTACGATACGATAATATGTATAAGCATACTGACGAACGACAATACTAGTCAATCAAACTTTGTTCAGCTTTTGGATAGAACCTATGAGCTCGCGTGTACTTTGGTAGGTATGAGTTTATGAGTAGCACTTATCAAATCAAATATATTTATATAAATAGATAGAAAATTGTCATTGAATTGATCGGTATTGCTTGTCAGAGCTCTCATTTCATGCTGATGTGATGCGCTCCCATAACTCTACACCTAAATTGTACATACATTGTTCATTTGCGTTTCCCCCAAACTTCATGAATATTCTATTTTCTGTACTGTGGCATATGATGACTGCTGCCGTAGAGTCTGACTTTTTCTTTATTTTTCGATCAGCATTTTCGATTCAGAGCTAATGAATAAAATAATAACACACTTTTTCTGTTATATTGAATAGCATTCTGCAGGTGTTCTGTCAATAGCTAAAACAGTTCCTTTGCTCCTCAAAACTTCAGTTCAATATCACTGTTGAGCATTCAGTCAATACTGACAATGAAATAGGGGGAGAACAACTTAAGTTCAGAAGAAAAAACTGAGGTTGTGCTCGGACAATGAATAAATTATTCGGTTTTGAATTGACGACAACAGGTAGGTTGCGCTCATAATTTCAGTATAAGTATGAGTTCAACGCTTATTTGTGCGGTTTCCAAACATGCGATGCCTAAAATAACAGTATTTATTTTCTACTTTGAAAAAGTAAAATATTTCATGCTTAGAAAGTACATAGATGAAACACCCACAAGTATTGATACACCTCAAATAAATTTTTCAGCAACCCAGTACAGTGCAGCTTTGGGCCACAAGTACAAATTGAAGTGTCACAAAATTACATAAAGCATAAATAAAACGACTCGTCGAAAAGTACGAAATGGTCCTCAAAAGGGCCTTGGATTTTTGGGTTATGATGAATATTATGTATGCATAACAACAAGCTTTTTTCTTGGAGGCTTTGTTCCACTGGATTGTTAATTGTTGTGGCGACCCATGACAAGTCGTTTATGAGAGTTTAAAAATCAGTTTCGATGAGTTCAGATCGAATAATCAAACGGTAATTAGTTGCACTTTGTGTGGTAAGCCAACATATTGTAGGCATTTGTACATGTTCAGCGTGGGTGAACGTGTAATTGATCCGGGAATAAATTATTTGTCGTTTCCGTTCCCCAAAACTATGTCCCAACACACTTTGGCCATGATAAAGCCAAGGAAAGGCAAAGTCCCTGTCCGTCCGCATTTCAATTCTCAAATCTTGTCAGTCCGGATATTTATGAACTCTCATTTCTCCGGGTATTTGCTCCTTCGTGATCGGACTCGAAATTCGATTCGGTAGTTCACAATAACGGACATATTCGAGTATGTTCGTTATTATTCTCAGGTGAATAGTCAATAATTAATTTCAAATTATTGTAAAGCAAAAATGTTATTTCTTTGTCCCTCTTAGCCAACTAGTACTAGTAGTACTTAGCTGTGCCCTTTGATTGTACAGAATGTCGTGCGTTGCCCCTTATCGATCCAAAAGTGAAGTGGGAATGGGAACTGGCCTACTATTTCCTAAACTGCATGCAGTCAGGGTTTGATTTTGGACGAAAATGTACATCAATGAAATAAATATTTAGGAATTTCGCTTCTATAGCTACAAATAGGACTTAAATCTGTGGCTATTATATTCTCTACAAATAGTTCCTTAGAAAGGTGTACATCAAATATGGCCACAGGTGGAGGCGGAGGGTTTGGAGCGAAAAACCGGCACCCGGGATCTACAGTGAATCAACAGGCCCTTGATTTAGACCCTTCAATCTTAGCAGGAAGTGCTAATCTTTTGGATGAAATTGATAGTAAGTTAATTGATATATTATTGGAACTCATGGTTGATTGAGAATAAAAACTTTACTCAAAACACTCGAGCTTTTGGTACTCGGTACATTAGACATATATTTTTTATGTTCAAATTCTTGAACCCGAGGGTTAATTGCAGTCTTCTTGTTGGTAGAACGGATGCTGGTTGTTATGTTTGTTTCGTTTTCGTTTCAGTTTATGGGATATCCATGAGACTTTCTGATTGTGTCTCTGAGACCTGATTACTTTCTAATTGTAGGACAAGGAAAAGGAGGCGAATTCTAATTTAAAGTGCGTATCTATGGACGCAATATTAGCAGCGCAACGGGAAGAACATGAAACAAAAATGATGAAGGAAATGAAGAGGGCTGAAGCACTGAAACAACGTGGAATGACATACCTTCACGACGCTGGATTGAACGATGATCTGTACTGAACTGAATTGAATATTAGACTATTTTTACATAATGTACAACGTTAAAGACTCGTCCAAAAATGCAATGATTTATCACTAAAAGATTATAAAAGGCTCAAGGCTGTTTTCAGTCAAAGTCTCTAGTCTGAGTCATATAGTAATTATAAGACAGCTAATTGTTGAAGCTGTCCTGTATTGCTCTCCGTTTATCATACTCCGTGTAATTTTCAATAAGGATTTACTTGATTTTTATAATTTGCGAATTACGTTTTTTGATAAACGAGAATGTCTAAACGAAACGCTTGGATTTACTTTTTTTATTTGTAGCTTTGGCTTTAAATTATCTAGTGTAAAGATTGTGGGGCTGTATCAAAGTAAATAAAAAAATGTGTTATATGCATTACATACCGTATTCTGATATTGTTACAATTACAAAAAACCCTGGAAAAAACTAGAAATATAAACTCAATAAAAAACCATAAAAAGTTGCATGAGTTAAAGATATAGGTATATTCAATGTACATCTTGTTTTGTATTCCAGCGCTATTAGAAAATATTAATTCCGAAAATTAATTATGAAAAATGTTTATTGAAGATATGACCTTTTGTCCAATGTATGACTAATATTAACCTTTCTTGCAAAATAGGTCTCTCGTGAATAGTACATCTTCAATCAATAGTACGCTCTAAGCACTAATGATTGGTATTTCGCTAACGTTATATGTACCTCAAATCACCTAAAGCACGGTCTACGTGTTTGGTGATTTATTTCTAAATACGTTGTCACGGGATTAAAAGCAGATTTCTCGCTCACCATCACCCCTGCGACTGTTAGTCAGTTATGTTGTCATTCATGTATCTTATTATTTGGCAATGTATTTATTATTTGCTGCATTGCAAAATATTTTTAGGATACAATGAAAACCTTAATAGTGAAACATGGAAGAAAAACAGAAGCATTGCCATTTACAGTGCATTCATTCTGTTCTGGAGATCTCTAAATAAGCTTTATTAAAACCGGTTTTTCTACACAAATGGTATTGTCTAGTAGTATAGTATTAAATACTAATGTGGATTGTGTTTCCAATGCCTATATGTAATAGAATCACTTTGAAAAATGAAGATTAACTCATCGGAAACACTTTTCCCAATACTTTTTCCAACCAAGAATCAGCCATAAGAAGATAAGTTACCGAATGGGGTAATGTGAGATGAATGATCTAACATCTTAATCCAAAATGGTCGGAAAAGTGCATTGGAAGTTAAAGATTAAATCCGAAATGTAAGTGTACGACTCGCTCATTGCATAAACAGCATAAAAATGGCACAGTAAGCCAAGCAAATACAATGAATTTATTTTGCCAACATTTCCCTTCAACGGATGGTTTTGCACTATCACGGCTTTTCTGTTTTTTTTTAATCTGGAACCGGTTGTTACCTAAGTCAAGTAATAAATATCAACAGTCATGCATAAAAAATTGTTTGCTTTCTTGCTCAATGGGCCGGTAGAGGTAGATGAAAAACATCATGCTAAAAAGCTTCGATCATTCCATTTATGCAATCTCTTCGGAGTTGAACGAAAACTTCCAACTCACGGTCCATGATGAAGTTTTTTATGTTTTTATTGTTTGCTTGTGGAGAAGTGTTAAGTGACAAAAGGGAACACATCCACGGAAATAATCCAATCATTGAAACGGTAAATGGAAAATTGGAAGGCGTCCGTTGCGGCACTCGAAGTGGGCGGGAAATTAGCAAGTTTATGGGCATTCAGTACGCAATCATCAATGAACGTTTTACGGTAAGAACTTTCGCAGTCAATTCCAACTTCTCCGACGAAGCTTTGTATGGTTATCTCCTTTTCAGCCATCCGCTCCAGTCTCCAGTTGGAATGGAACTAAACCTGCCAAAAACTTTGGCCCTTCATGTCAAGACGTCGAAAAACACAGAAACGAACAATGCTTATATTTAAATGTGTACACTCACTACGTAAGTGAAAAACTGAGAATGAATTCGCAATCTTTGTGTTGATTTTCAAACATGAATTGTTGTTTAAAAAAGGATGGGCAAACAAAAAATGATGAAACCGAAGAAATAAAGACAAGACCTCTTCACCCCGTAGTCGTATATTTCCATGGAGGCTCTTTTAAGTATAACTCTGGTGATTTGTATGGTCATCGCTATCTCCTTGACGAGGACGTTGTGCTTGTGACAGTAAGAATTTGTTGATTTACTATGAATTTAAAATGTGAAAAGTAAAAATCTATGAAATCGGGTCAATTACATTAAAAGGTAAACTACCGTTTGGGCGTACTGGGGTTTCTTAGCACAGGATGTGCGGCGTCACCGGGAAATTACGGTCTTATGGACCAAGTGATGTCCTTAAGATGGATACAAGATAACATTGCTGCGTTCGGTGGTGACAAAGATAGAGTGACAATTATGGGCCAATCTGCAGGATCTGCATCTGTCACGTACCACCTCGTCTCCCCCATAAGTCAGGGCCTCTTCAAGAATGCTATTGCCGAAAGTGGAACGTTCCTCGATCCATGGGCATTCACAAGGAATCCAATGAAATACGCAAAGAAACTTGCTGAACGCTTAGAATGTCCAGAATTGAGCTCTTCTGAGCATATTATGAATTGTCTGAAATCATTACCTGTAGAAACTATCGCTAACTACGACATCAAAAAAGAAGTCGCGCGCTCTTTTTATGCTGATCCTTTGGCAGCTTTTGGTCCTGTAATAGAACCACCGTCGCAGAAGGATGGACAAGTACGATTCCTCCCACAAAGCCCGTATGAACTTTTGGTATCAGGAAATGTCTCAAAAGTCCCACTGCTCACCGGGGTCACGGATCAAGAAGGCGCATTCCTTTGGGCAGTTCGTAAGCTGTAAATAATATTGTTGATCAAAATGTAAGTTTTTTTAAAACGAATTTTACTAAACATTTGTAGCATTACTTATCCGTCAAGGAAAACGTGATATCGAAGCAAGAGAGGCTCTACAAGAAAACTTTGCTGAAGTAGCTCCGATTGCATTTTACTTTAATGAAACTGCGTCGTCCCCAGAACAAAAGCAAGAAGTCGCCGAGAAAATCAAAAAATTTTATTTTGGAGAAAAGGGTTTCGATCTGAAGGACTATGATCATACCTTGCCAAGCTTGGTAAAGTTGTACGGTGACCGGTTATTCGCAGTATCCCATTATCGATTTACGGATCTTTATTCGAAGCAGGCCCCTACCTACCCTTATATTTACACTTTCAACAAAGTTAGCTTCTTACAGTTTAAAAATTATTTTTTTTTATTTTATCGTCATGTAAATTAAGTGTATACTTTTTATAGTTTCCTAGTTTTGAGTCGCAAATAAGTCAAGCTGTTCAAGACAGACATGGCCATTTGCCCGGGTTTTAACATTAAAACCCACTGGGTGTGGGTTTTAACGGGCAAAAACGGGTTTTAATGGGTAAAAACGGGTTTTAATGGGCAGATGGGTAAAA
>JAHZMX010005751.1:0-14279 GCA_027743895.1 Seira musarum
ACGGACAGACAGACAGACAGACAGACAGACAGACGGACAGACGGACAGACGGTCACATCATTCTCAATACTAGCTTCGCAAGCTCAGCTACGTAATAAACGAGTCGCCCATTGTTAAAGCAAATTATGGAAGGGCCATTACGCCGCTAGTCTTATTCAGTTTTTCTTCAACAGTTTCATTCCACTCTCTTCCGTTGTGGTTTTCAGTTACAAATCCAGACTAACCGCATAGTACCACAGCACTTACCACTTTTTCTACTCTTATTCAGTCATCTCTAGAATCGCCCTGTCTGAAAAAATGGATCTTGACAGGCTTTGTGCAAATGATTTATGCATCGCCATGAGATCAATTTATGCACGCATGCATGCATCCATCCGCCAATCCAAACCATGTGCTTCATCAATACAACAAAATAGAGTTTTTGTAGCTCTAAGTTCTACACTGAAATGGAAGCACTCTGGAGGAACTAGATTTTTTTACCCGACTATTGTATTCAAGGCACTGCGTTCCTGCTAGACAAACTAGAGAAAAACTTTTCAAGAGAGAAAGAGAGAGAGAGAGAAAGAGAGAAAATTGTCCGAAAGTGCAGTAGGGCAAAGAAGAACCGCTGGGCCGTTGTACTAGTAATACTCTTGTAACTAGTATTTCAGTCCATTTTTTGCTTAAAGACTTTGTCCGCAGCGAGGTTTTTTCTTTACTCCATCCAGATCCATTCTCATCTATTAATATACGATATGCTGAAAAATAAGCAGAAAAGAAGTTAATGTGTGTTTGGCTTGCGCGCACGTTGTGTTTAATGTATATCTGTAGCTCAACAACATGAAACAATTTTTAATACTTTCCTCAAAGCTGGTTCCTGTATGCGTACATACCAGAGAAAATACTGCATCCATTTATTTACCCCTGCACAGAAAGTGGAATATAGGCTACCTATTAAGTACACTGGTCTCGAGCTGGGAAACTGAAAATGTAATGAAAAGTATATATAGGGACAGTTTCGCTTCTTAAGGAAAAAATGCACCAAGTCAAGAGCTGTGTCTATATGAGCTTCTTAATAAGAAAAAAAGGTGGTTTTTGGTAAAAGTCAGCAAGAAAAGAAGTGAGCTGACTGAGTTAAATAGAAGGAATGGAACAACGACGAAAATATAGGCTCGTTTGGTTTTTTTGGGGAATGTGGGACTGACGTTCGTGGTGATAGTGGTTGTTTTTCATGTTATTTCATCGAAAACGAGAGAAGAGTTACTTGTGTCTTCGCCTAAAGAAAAGACATAATATCCAATCCGAATTGCTCGTATGAATCTATATCTCAATGGTGGATGGTTGTAATAATGATATTGAAACTTAATGTATTTCTTCTTTTTTTCTTCCCTTGCCTTTTGGCACAAACCATGCTCACGCATCGTGTGGCGCACACGTACACTACAGTAATAATGATAATGTTAAGAAAGTGTTCAAGAGTAAAAGTAAAAATTCGTAACAGTATTGCCCTTTTTCCTGATGAAGCTGAAGCATGTATGTATGCATACATGAAAAGAAAAGCGTCCTGCTTCCCACTTCCCATCTTGGGACTCACTGATCGAATGAAGTCTGGTCTAGTTTTATAGTACTTTTGTTCAAAACATTATAGGCTTACATATAAGTAAAGCGTTCTTGCTAGATAATGGCTTTGCTCTACAATGCTAAATGGGATTTTGATATGGTGATCGTGAATTGTGAACATAGTCATCATATTATTTTGTCCTTGGTCTCATATGAATCATTTATTCCTACGGCCAGGTTGTTGTTATAGATTAGTTTCATGCACCTTGATAAGAATAGATGATAATTTGGGAAAACTCTGTGTGAGCGTTGCGTATTTGAGTTGTACACCTTACGTCCTCACTTCAGTGGTTTGCTTTGCTTTATATGATCTTCATACATTGCATATTAATTCTGATTATGTATATAAATAGTGCTGGAGAAAGTAATATGATTCTGATCCGTCAGAACGCATTATCCTTTTAGGCTTCACAGAGGAACCTCTGGGAATGATGAAACTTTTCTTTAAACACCCTCACCCACATTTACATGCTCGGCTAGAATGGCATTGTTATTAAATCATTCATTTTTGGTGTAGCATGTGTAAAAGTTGAAACCAAGCGTGAATGGCAATCCGGATGTCGTAAATACACGTAAAGCGAGAGCGTGGATGTGTGCGTACGCCTTCGTATTACGTGCATGACTTTCCCATTATTAGTTCCTTTGTTTCCTAGAAGGTTTCAAAATGGAATGCAGAAAAGGTACGATTTTCTTTAAAAACCCTAACACTTAGTTTTGATTCAAGCTGTTTGACTTGAGTGAGGCACATGATTCAGCGGGAGAAGCGGATGGAATGAAATGGATATTACCATGGAAAAGTATTGAATTAAGGAGGGTGACAGCTGGAAATGGAGGTATGCATCCGGAGGAGTTTTTTCCCAAATTTAAGGCCCTATCAGTCTTTCTTCCTAATGCAGTGGAGCAATATTCATCAAGTTGTAATATATGTAGGAAGTGGAACATGCATTAAAGCTTCGTGGTGTAGAAATTATATGCATTCACTTTGTTTCTTCTACCGTGAATTGTCTTTGCAGGAATATGTGGCACTAAAATCATCTTTATTTCAATGTCGTAGGCAGAAACCGCAATTAAAAGCGAGTAGATTCAGAGAATACTTTTAATATTGAGTCATAGAAAATTCAAGCCTGCTCATGTTTACGATTAGCTGGGCCCCATGTCCGTGAAACAATGTCAAGTGTTGGCTTTTACCCCAATAGAAAGCCAGCAATGTTTAGGTGTGCGACCTCCTATGAACTGACGCTGTACTGACTACAGTATATTATTTCTCAGTCTGCAAATATTTAGCAAACAAGCTGTTTTATAATGTAATGATCACATTTCCTGGCAAAGTATAAATGCTCCGTTTATAAAGTCAGATTACTTACAGTCTACAAAATCCCTTTGAAATTCGTCACTGTAACAAAAATGCGTTGGATTTAATTGAAGCTATGGCATTTGTAAGAAAAAATCTGTGGATTCTGTCAGATTTTAACCCACCGGTACAATGTAGTTTAAAGGTGGATTGTTGGAAAATACTTTTAAGCATATCCTAGGAAATGTAAGTAAGGTAATTAATATAAGAGTTTTTACAGTGAAAATATTATCCATGCTTGAAGTTTGCTAGGTTAGTGGACTGGAAGACTCATCGTCACTCAAAAATTTATGGTCATGAACTTATTTGATGATACTTACAAGTTACAAGTGAATTCAGGTACTTCAAGTAAACCGAATATTTGCGTTACAGTAGTATTCCATTACAACCCTTTGACAGTTCGTGTCGAAATGATTTGAAAAGCCTACAACTTGTTTAATTACTGTTCTATTTTATTCAAAATTCCTTAGTAAATTATGGACAGATGTCAAGTCGAGTAATGACATGGTACGATGATTTTAAAGTTTGTCAATCTCTTTAAGCTTTCTTTTGCTAAATCTCGACTAAAACTTTCAAGTTGGCACGATAAAGAATTAAGGTTAAGTGCTTAAAAAACTAATTATAATCCTCGCTACGGTGGCTTTGTAATACTCACAAAAGTGAAGGTAAAACGAAATGAACATTTTTGACACTTTTGAAGCAATTTAGAAGAAAACGTGTTCAGTATCAATGTAACTTATATGGGGAACAATTTTTTTTCCTTGTGAAGGTATAAAATTTTGTACACGCCCTTCTCCTCTGGCAATTTGCAATCTTGGAAAACGGTTTCGACTTGTAAGTGAACAAGTCAAATTAGATAAAGTTAGAGAAAACAAGCGAGTTTTAGTGTCTTTCATTGCCCTATCATCATTTTGTGCTTCTACTTGATGTAACCACTAAAACACTTTTATTGTCCTCATTTCGCGTGCTTCACCACGAAAAGTACTAGGTACAATTTAGGGCAGTCTACCCTACGCCAATGATATGGGCTATCATGGATTTTATGGGTTGTATGAATGTTTTATGATTTTCTCCTTGTTGTTATTCTAACGTACTCCCTTCTTTCCTTTCGTATTTATAGAATGGACAGCAAGCAGTATTCCCCAGTTTGGAATTATCTCCCAGCATGTCCCAAACTCTAAGCCCAGGAAGCCACTTTGACCACCCAAACGTGGAGAGGCAAAGTCCACCCACGCGTGTGGGTTCCCTTGCTGGAACCTCATGCGGTAACCGTAGCAGCATTGGAGGCACTAAAGAGGAAGAGGATCCCATGGTTGGGCCACCCGCATCTTCCTTGACCCGGCGTCCTGCTTTGGTGCCTCCCAAACTCATTCCTGATCCCGACTATGAGAATGACGCGGAGCGCGACAAAAACTCAAGGTAAGCTCTGATAAAAGTTTTTGCAATTTATCTTAAGCTCATTATAGATTAGATGAAAAATATTTCTTGTATGTCGTTCGTGACTAAAAGATGGGTAGTATTATTTCATGTGTTTTTCATGTGACTGTGACAAAGATTTATTCTTCTGAATTTGGTCATAATAATCATCATTTTGTCGAAATGAATTGTTCTCCATAATAATCTATAGACTGGGGCTGGCTTTTCAATAAGTGGTCTCTGATGGTATCCCAGAAGAGTCACAAAAACTGCTCACGAAACAAAAAATCGTAATACGTATAGTTCGTTTGCAAGTGATGTGATAGACAAATGACTCATTTCACAGAGAAGGAAGTGGGTGTGATGTTAGTTGAATTTCTCTCCAGCGTAATAGATGACAAAAACCACCGGAAAGCTTTTACTCAGTTTCCCCACAACTTATGGAAAACGCTTAGGCTTGCAAAACCGAACTCACTATTTTTTATGGTAAAGTGACAACCGAGGATAGAGAATAAAACCTCACTCATTACGTAGTATAGCCTGGATGAGATGTAACGAAATGGATCCTGTATTTGTGGTTCGTTGATCAAATCATGATCAACCTATTGTCTCGCGACTAAAGTCACTTCCTCCACCAACCCCGCTCAACTAAATTCAAAAGATAATTGGCTCATTTATTGTTCTCGTGAGATTTGATCGTGAACAATACAAAATGAATATTATGTAGCTAAAACATAAGCTGTTGATTTAATTATGTTTGCGGCTTAGTCTTTTGTTCTAAAAAATAGACTTATAGCATTAAATTGTGCATTCATTTCACTTCTTTCACTGCTGAGTTTTTTGCTCAACTAAATCTAATTTTGACAGAAGAATAGATTGTGTCGTGTTATCTAATTGCTTTGCTTCATTGAAGTTTTGAGGAAAGTTTATCATGTTTAAAAATTACGTTTTCCTTGGGGTAAATGGAAGACCAACAGTCAAAACAATCATCCATTAGTTCCCTTTCTTCTTTCATCTTTTCCAGCTCATTGCCTTCTTTTTCTGGCCTTCAGGATTTCTTCAAACTCAAATCAAACCCTACATTCTTCGCTTTTTTGAATTTCAAATCCCGAAATGAAAAAGGAAGTAAAATGGGTTAGTCCTATAAGCGAAATACTTTTTCATTTAATCACCTGTTCCACAAAAAAAAACCTGTTAACCATACTGCCTTTCTCAAAACTCAAACTTTCTAAAGAAAATATGTACTCCAATTTCATTTTGTGAAAAAGTTTCCCGTCGTCTTTCACCAAACTTAGTATTAGTTTTGCCTAGGTTTCTCCCTCATATTTTATGAAAACCCTGTGTCATTTGTAAAAGACGAGATATATCCCCATAAAAACAAGTTTTTCCTCTCTTCTGCTACCTCTGTCTCTGAGTGTTCCAGGCGGTTCATGCAAATTTTATTCACAAATGGAGAAAGATTACGTAAGAATCTCGTTCTCTGTCCCGGACCAGAAAAGCCAGAAATACTGAAATACATTGAATGCATTACTTCGACATGAATTTCTTCTTTTTTTCGTGCAATGATAAAAGTGGAGGAAAACGTTTTTCCTTCTAAGAAAAGACATCGCGTGTACTTTTACATATGTATAAATATCTGCACAAGTTGATGAATTCCAGATACTTTCCATTCGTTTATTGTTATTCTTCCGAATTTTCTCATCCTCCGGGTGTGCACATTAATGGGAGAAAATATGCAGAGGAAAACTCGCAAGTAATCCTTGTAATATTGAAAACGACTCTGCTTTTCTAACCCCAATTTATGATATTACTCACGCTAAATTTCACTTGTTCCTTTCCCCAACCTTATTTCCCATCTCGCTCTTCTTCCCTCACCTTAGAATTCATCTTCTTTTGTTCTGAACAGAAGAATGAATTTTTTTCGAGCTGGGTTACCACCATCATCTCACATGATTCAACTTAATCGTAAATGCCGAAAAACTAGTTTAATATCATACTAGCTAGCTCTCTTTTTCTTTTTCTTTCTTGCTCGCTCCCTCCCTTTCTCCCTACATCTACAACGCAATTACTTTATAGTACTTAGCACCCATAGCACTTCTCATTATACTGATACTTATATGCATATCTATTTAGCCCACAGTAGGGAAGAAATTCGGAGGAATCTGCTTACAGTGTAACAGCAGCAAAGAAAAGTAACTTAACATCTTAAGAAAATAAAATTCATCAATCAGCATATTTAGATAAGTAGCACACCTTTCCTAACTTTCCATGGGAATATTTGGGTCCCTCACCCGTGCACCTCGCTTTTTTGCTTCTTCATTCTATGATTGAAACGATTGGAGGATTTCATGAATTATTTATTATTACATAGCTGCATTGCTCGCCTTTTCCGTCGTAAGGGTAACAATATCATGGATATAGACCGTTGTCGCGCCATCAGTATTTAAGTTTCATGGCCCATGAAAAAAAGTACTTGTATATAGTAGCTTCAGTAATTTACCTACTTAATTATTAATAATTTATAACGCTCTCGTGCATTTTCTTTTTCATTGCAGTCGAAACAGTGACGATAATACTAGCCCCAGAGCGAGAAGAAGTTCTATTGTGGTCATCCCACCAATGCAAATCTGTCCTGGAGATCTTCTTGTCTATGGCAAATGTCTCAGCCAACGCAAAAGTTTGTTGGGTAATGCTGATCTTCATTATTTCTTAATGCCTTCCTTGGACTCTTATATTTTTTTCTCATCGAAGATTATAATTCCAGCTGAAGGCCCATGACTTTCTTTGAGTCTTGTGGGAAAGCTTCTTTCGGTTACTAACGCCTTTATATTTTACTGCTAAAATTAAATAATATAATGAAGTATGGAGTATACAATACTTGCTAAAATATTGTTTGGGATTAATAAGGCTTAGGAGGTAAATGCCCGTGTGGTTTAGATAGGATGCGCTTGTTGAAAAATTATTTATGCATATTAGTAGTTACATGAGCTGAGTTGGCATTGCACCATTGATATCTGTATGTATATATATAAGCGATATAGGGTTTGGAACCTCGTAAAGGCCTTGGTGGTCAACAAAAGCTGAAGTATCGAAGAAAGGGAATTTTCACTTTGACTTTCTCCCACTAATTTTGACTGGTGAAGGATGTTATTTTAAGGATTTGCTATCATGTTGAATATTACAAAAAAAAATACTTTCACACAAAATCGAAACTAAGTCATGCATAGAACATAAACTGTTGCTCATGCTCATTACTTGACCAAAAAGTTCATATAAAAATTCTTTTTACACTAATTATGTCTTCACTGAAAATCTTTTCGTACAGAATGATTAGGATGTCACCCTAATTTTTATTTCTGAACTTTTTTTCCGCATGAGTAACTCAAACATAGACTGGTTATAAGAAATCAATGAATCGGAGATTTTTTAAAGTTATGGCTAGCGTTGTAGAAAGTAAATGTGGGGATTTGTATGCAGAACGTGGCCGCATTCAATGTTATTCAAGCCATAAAAATATCTTACCTATTTCTTACTCTCGAATCTTTGTTCCTTTTCGCAAATAAATCGCTGTATATTGAACGCATGCTTCACGATTCATGTCGAGTCAAATCTTTCCATGAAATACAAAGTCTACCTATCCATTTTTGTCCTAAAGAATATCACTCCTTTACCTTATGTACTTTATCAAAATTTCCATTACCGAATTTCATTGCTCACTTGGGACCACATTTCTGCTGATGTAGTATAGGAAATCAATTTTTCCTATGTTTTAGTTAAATTTTTTACATAAAAATTCAATATTTGTCTGATCGTTAGTTATACTTATATAGTAATATCAATTTCTGCGACATAGCTGCTACCCAAGCTGATTACTATTTCCTAGGTTCCCCAAGTTTTTACGAGTTTTATTTCGTCCTCCCCCAAATTTACGTTTGTGATTTAATCAAAATTTGAGTGCTCGTGGTAGCCTCACGAAAACACCCATTTGCCATAATTCCTTTGAAATAAATTTGGAGGACATGAGTGAAAACAGTGAAAGGCGAACCAATGTACTTTTGTTTCTCTTCTCTTTTATCCTCCATCTAGTAGCCTCCAGTTTATTTTTTAACCTCGTAGAATGAAGTGTTGGCAAGTAAGTGTTTGCATATTTGCACCAACACCTCTACTAATACATGCAAGTCTCGTCCCGTCGCCCCATTCCACTTATCTCCTACTTTTCACTAGTGCTGCATGCGCTGCCTACTCACTTACAAATGTGTTTACAAAAAAAAGTACTCTACATGTATTCTCCTACAGAATCCTCGGGTGGCCAATTTTGATGTAATCTCAGCATTTAATTTCATTCAATGCATTGCGTTTCAGAGGTGAATGAGGAAAGATGTGCTTTCATTTCCTGCATGAGGATACACAGTCAGTCCATTATGTAGTTGCTTTTTAGGAATGTGCTCTTTCGAAATGATGGACACTTTGCTATTAACACATGCTCGGAGTAAATTTCTTTGTTCTGCGTTCTAGTCATAATATCATCATTCCTTCCCTTAATGAACGTAATCATGAATCATAATAGAGTGCATCATCCTTTGTTAAAATATTGTCATTTTTACATGAAATCCAGTGATTAAATGCTTGGGCTTAGCACTAGTCTACATAAATATTTACATGGGTAGGTGCCAATCTTTAAAAAATAGCTAAAAGCATAAAAACTCAAAAATGGCTTTTTTGCTAACACTGGTTAGTAGATAATTTCCAGAATTATGAGAAAAAATGTTATTTTTAAGGATGAATCCAGGATCTTCTATTAAACTTAATGTACGATTACTTACGTTAGATATTGTCAAATAGGACTCATTCATAGTTTATAGCTTGAAGTGAATAGGCACGATGTATATTTATTGTAATGCATGTTTATACCATATAGTAAGTCCCAAATGAATTGGAAGAACTGTAGGCCGAAAATTACTAAATGCTCACCCAAGCACTTGTGTATTTCCTTGATCGATTCGACTCGCACAAATATCAAATGGCTACCAGGCTACCTATGGATCCGCCTCTGATAAATAAAGAAATAGCGAAGAAGTCGGAAGTGTTCGAAACCTTTGTGAAGGAAATCCACTTTCTAAGCAATTTTTGATCTCATCATTTTCCGAAACCATCTTTAAAATTTTCCTCCAAGTGGCAGTTCCACTTGGAACCTGTTTCCAAATCATTGATTTTTCCTGAACACAAGCCAATCCTATTCATATTTTATGTATTCACAATGAAAGCGCATTATGTAGTTTTGTCTCAGGAAAAGGTCTAGTTTTTCTTCCCCCTCCCAAATTCATTATTATCGAATAATATTGAATTTCGTGTACATATTTTAAAATTGAGAGGATTCATATTTCACAAAATCATCTTTAATGATCGTCTTTGCTGTAATATTTGATTGCTTCCGTCAATTTACTTGGTTCGTATTTTTTGCCCTTTGAATTGACTAAATTTTCAACAAACGTCACCTTTACTCCCATTTCATCATGTACACTTACACTATCCGTATCAAAATTTCCATTACCGAATTTCATGTTGTAACTAAAATGCTTTTCGTTTTAGTTAGCATTTTTATAGAAATACAGCTCGTAGCCGTTTAATTTGCAACCGATGCCTCAGCATTTTTCTGAAGTGAAGTGGGATTTCGGGGATTTGATGATGTGGTTGCAAAGCTCCATCAAAACCTGCTGATGTGAACTAATTTCATCTCGAGATCATTCATGCATTTTTTATTCGTTTTTCATACAGGAACCACAATTGAGACACCATCCCCAATCACTAACGTGCTTGAGACAGGTAAGACTGGGAATTTACAAAAATAGAAACTAACTGATGTAGTTCAATCTCTCTCTCTCTTTTGGAATATTTCATCCAATAAAGTTAAATATTATGCCTTCATCCACCCACCATTTTTTTCAATGACATCTTATGTAAATATACACAATTTTTTATTACTGAAATCAAATAAAACTGTAATTTTTATTTTTCCTTCAGAAAACACTTCAACCAGAAAAGGAAAGGCGACATGGTCACTTTTAAAGTTGGTAAGTGGATAAAATTGACATTATTTTATTTATTTTTATTTTTGTTATTGTATTCACTTTTTTATTTGCAAGTTAGTTTCGAAATTAAATTTCATCCAACCACACAGCTGCTTACAAGATCAAATGGATGATGTCATATATGTATACCTAGTCAGACATCTTACTCATTACTCAAATACGTTTCCTTTCCTTACATTCAATGCTTCTTTCAAAACAGTTCGTTCCAAAAGTTCGACTTTTTTAAATAAAAACGTTTAAAATTTAAAATAGCATATAAAGACGAGCTTGCAGAAAAATCTCAGCCCAAAATACTTCCTGGTTTATTTATGCTTCCTGCAACTTGTTACTTCTCAAGTGATGGTACACTTGGTGACATGACATGACCCCTTCTTGTTGTAGGAAAGGACAAGTAATAAATGCAGAGTCGTAAATTTTTCCAGTACCAGTCATAAAATGTCCCATACAAAAATCATGAGTTGTGCGTGTACATCACTACACGTTGTAAACAGATTTTTTCTTTGCTATAGTAACTCCATGAAAACTTGAATGGGACATGGGAAAACAGGTAGAAAAGGTTTTTGTTGGCGGAGTTTTAGTCCGTGTAATGGAAAGGTTTACTTTTGAAGGGATTACGCGCTCGCTATTTTTTTAAAGGTGCGCTCAGTCAAGGAGAAAAGCGTATGTAGTGGAAAACCAAAGGAGTTTGTTTCATCCTTTACTGGCACAGTTTTTTTTTTTTTTTTTTTTTTTTTGATTAAGCTAACTCAAGCCGCTTCCTTGCTTTCATCATATTGTTGCAGCGCTAACAAAGCGTTGAAGTGGACATGAAAGATAGAAATCTTCGCGAAACATGTGAACATTTTCTCACAACTCTCAAAAGTCCCTCAACCGTACTTAGGCTACCATGGCTGCGGCGATGATAGAAGAAGAGCTTTTAAAGCATCATAATATTTTATTACTACCAGAATATCTGATTTTTTTCCTTTTGAGGGGATGGCAATTGTACGCTGTGCAAGTACTTAAACAAAGCTAAGTAGAAACTTCGTTTGATTCATGTAACTTTCACTGCAATTTTGGAAACAGAAGTCAAGGTGTTTTTTTTAACTTCCTGAGTAAAAAATAGAATCAAGGATAACTAGTAACGCAATTGATATTATTGGTTGAGGGTTGGCACAATTGTTCCATATAGAGCTCTGATTAATCTTATTGAAAAAATTGGAATGTGTTTTGGTGAAAGTAAAGAAAATAAACATTTTCTATTTCTCCACTTCTTTGACCTAAATTTAGGACTTATCCATTAAAAAGTATATGGAAAGAAGTATGTGATCAAAAGATTGAAAGTTTGTTTTCTTACTACTTTGAACAACATCGAAGGTTCTTGAAAAGATAACGGAAACGGAAATCAAACTTAATTTTCCGTTTTAGTTGTCGGTAGTGGAAGCATTTTGAGGTTGTCATGCGACTTGCCTTCCGTCCGTTAGGTTATAGGACAAAAAAGTACATACATTCCAGGATTTGTTTGCTCACTCTGGGGCATTATGAATTATGCGCTCTACTTTACACAGCACATATACATTGTTAATAAAACGTTCCTGGCTTTGCAAAAGACGAAAAACAAGGAACTTGTGCTACGATTTTATGCGAAATAAACGGATTTTCCTGCTTTCAAAACAAAGTATAAAGCATTTAGGTACTTTAAGGAATTGAACTTTCGATTATGGTACTTCCGTTTGTGCTTTTTATCCTATAAATTTTGATAGACTTGACCAAATATTGCTTCACACTTTGAGCGTCACACTGTGTTAAAGCGAGAAACTTTGAAGTACAAAGGGAGGACCATTTTATAGGTCTTACTAACTAATTCGAATGCCCTAATAAAACTATCGCTAACTTTGCATTTTGTTAAAAAGGAAGTTGATATTTTAACTGACGTGAGTAAGGAAACGTTCTCATGAGAAAAGAAATAATGAAATGGCTTAGAAAGCTGTTACAGCAATTTCATGTGTAGCAATCGTTAAAACAGTCAACATCTTTGTCTCAAAAGATCCTGTAGCGCTGTGTGTTTTTATGCTAAAAAGAGATTTGAGAATTGATCTATGAAACAGTATTTGATGATAAAGCTTAGTAGCTAAAAATGAACTTGTCTGGTTTTGAAATAAATAGTTCGAGCGAGGCAGTCGACCAAAAGGAGGGCCATCCGGTGCAATCGAAGAGATTATGAGTCTTATCCAACCCTGTGATTACAGCGACCCGAAGCTCACACGATTCAAGGGCATGTGCTGGTCTGACTTTGTGAGTCACGTGGCAAATCAAAAGGTAAAAAAGACGGGATCATGTGGTAGTGTGACTTCAGGAAGTAGTTCTGAAGGGAGTCAATCGAATCATCCCATTACTGGTACTACTCCTCTTACAAAGGGACCCAAGGACAATGGTGGCGGGGACAGCGACTCGACAGACAATCAACTCACGGAGAGCATCCTCGGAGCTGGCGCGACGCTTGTGACGGGACATCCAGTATTAACGAGCACTCCCTCAGCACCCCCATCCACGACGGTGACGACGAGTAGCGCTGGCACAAGCAAGGATGATAAAACAAGCTTGCCGAAGAGCCCGAAGCCGCTGGTAAGAAAGAGGATGGGTCTGATGAGAACGATGAGTGACCGGTGCTTGGAGCGTCGCATTACCCCAGCTTTGTTCCGAGGCACTCAAGGCTTTCTTATGGGAGAGAAACTGGTGGAAGGGAAAGAGAGCGAGCCGATGGGAGAATGCAGCAAAAGTGGGAAGCCTACTTCACTCAACCTGCAAAAAAGTGAGAAGGATCTCTTGACTAATACCACGAGCAAAGATGGTGGCGGCTCATCGTCTGGTGCGACAAGCTCTGCAAACACCTCTGGATCACAGCAGCATCCACCACCTGAGGAATCAATATCAGATCCGGATGTACGTCAGAAAATGAGACAAAAGGAAGCCTTATGGGACCTGTTCCAAAGTGAATGTTCTTTTCTCTACGATCATCTTATGGTGTTAAAGAATGTAAGTTCTTTCTTTCATTTCAATGTCTTCATCACGACGATTACACATCGTATTAAAAAGTTGCGTTCAAGCAAGTTTTCTTTCCTTCCTCCCCTCAACCTTCCTTCCTATTTTGACGTCGGGAATTGTAGTCAACAACGGAGGGGATTTTTCGTTTGATCCAAACACATCTTTTTTGCGTTTTACTCCGACCAAATTAAATATAATATTCCAATGTACGACGAACATTCAAACTTTCAAACATTTCAGTGGCACACATCTTTCAATCATGCATGGGTTTTCACACAAAGCTTTTTTTTCAAAATACTTTCTGTTGATTTCACTGCAGTGGTCGAATCTAACCTAAATAGAGATAGTTTTTCTTTTAAAAAATACAGCTTATTTTAGGGATTCTTTGAATTCAGCATTTTTGGTACAAATGCTGAATTCAAGACGTTGTAAAATGATCCATGCTTATAAGTAGGTGATATAATTCAAACAGACACACGGCTTCAAGTCTCCATTACAGTTAATTTTGAAAAGGAACGTTACATTGTTAAGTATAAAATAAAGTGTAACTAAATGCAGAGGGCAATCGAAGATAAAATGAGAATATTCGTGTAAATAAAATGAGAAAAACTCATTTCGTCATGATATTGCAAAACGGGTGAAAGGTGCCGACCAAGATAGACATTTGATCAAGCAGGTGTCGAATGAAAAATTAATTCAGGATCAACTGGGCTCGTACTCGCTATGTCACCTTCTGTCCGTCCATAATATACATAATTTAGGAGGACGCAGACTTTCCATCCGCACAGTCTAAAGTTTTC
>JAHZMX010005752.1:0-12286 GCA_027743895.1 Seira musarum
CCAGGGGGCAAATTAGGTAGGGCAACTGTCCAGGGGGCAATTGTCGAAGGGGCAAAATGGGTGATACCTTGCCGTATTTACTTTGCACGGATAAAACATGTGATAGGGAAAAATGTTCCCAAAGAGTAGCTTCAGTACGAGCTGGAAACGCATATGTTTTAATAGCGTCATCATTTTTTAATTGCTCTACAGTAATCGACGCACTCTTAATACAGTCATCAGAATCGTAGCACACTTGGAAAACTTTAGCCTCAGTTATTACGTTGCCGTTTAAATACATTGCAAGAAGAATTTCGTGAGAAACATCCGGTTTTTCTATGTCATAAAAGTAATACAACCTTCGGTCCTGTAGAAGCAAATTTAAAACCTCCTCTCTCGAAAGTTTATTTTGGTCGCCTTCCAAAACGAAAACTGTAACGGGAGCAGCCGAAGATGGAAACATGTTGTTTAAATAGTTTTCTCGGACTGGAGAACGAAACAAAGTAAAGTGAACGGATTCCTTCGAGTGACGAAGCAGTCGGAGAGGTGGCATCACTGCGAAATGCAACTGGCAGTTCCATGGCTTTGTTGACATTGCCATTTTGTTCAGATTTATAGTTAAACAAATACTTTTTGGAACCTTCCTTCCTTCTTCTGGTAGCCAGTCGGAGAAAATTGCTTTGTAACTGCTGCATTCTATATCCACTAATTTTGTTTCATTCAGCTTTTGCGCGTTATATAAACCCATCCAGGCAAACGTGTGCTCATTGTAGTCCCAATATTGTTCTGTTCTTGTTTTTATTACGGTCATTGGAATAGGTGTACGAAGTATTACCGGATAGTCAAGAGGAAAAATTTCTGCACGGCGGTAATTATCGATTGCAATTATGCAGCTACTTTCAGAAAATAGTTTAACATACATGCCCAGATTTTCAATTTTCTCCACAGTTTCCTCGTAAGGACTCAGGTCAGACAAAAAGCGTTGTGTTCTTTTCCTGCTCAACGGCAATTTATTTGTCGGAACAATCCTTCTATCGTCGAACGTATCAATTGAGACATAACCGCAGACACAATAGAATTGGAGAAGCCAAAAAAATGACTTTGAAATTTCTATCATATTCATTGTTTTGCGTGAAAGTTCGACGTTCAGACAAAGGTTTACTGACGATATGGCTTCTGACATAAAGAATTCCTCTGCTTGGCTCCGAAATAGGTTTATTAAGAATCTGGTTCAAGGCTCACAACGAGTTTTTGGTTTTTATATATTCGTTTCAGGTGGCCATGGTGGTACTCCAATTTTATTGTCTACCTCTGCACTATCTTCATTTTCCTAGTTTGCCCAAACTTTTCATTGTCACGGGAATAAAATAGCGATAAAACTAGGTTGCTCTCAAACATTAAGTGAAATTATTTCCTGGTCTTTGTCCTTGTTGGTTTGTTCTTCTTCCGTCCTTTGCTAAGTACACAGCCACTCGCATACTTACGATAAGTTAATACATGCATTTAGCTAGTTTATTCCTTTAGGAGTTCAGGAAATAAAGGTATGCGGAAGATTGTGTACGATGACATTGGCATGTGGAGAGTAAAACGCTCAAGAGAAAATGCCATTCCAGCGTCCTGAGTCCTTTTCATCAGGGAATCGCATCCACGAATTTTTTTAAACAACTGACTTAACAGAAATTTAATTAGTGTTGCATTCGTTTGCATGATTCAAAAACGTTACAATTATGACTTCGGGTTACAATTCAAGTTTATTTGATGAAAATTTTTGTAAAGAGAGTCGTTTAATCGGTTATGGCAACCTTGATACGCTTGAAATATCCTTTAAGCATGGACTTAAACAAAAATCAAGTGTTCAAAACCTTGTTTAATACCATGAATTCCATGGAAATCCAAAATTTGATAGATTTTTGAAAAACAAGTCTAAATATCTCTAGATAAAAACTAGCCGTTTTAATTAGCCGAAGATGTGAACTACGAAGCCTCCACCTACTAAACAGCTATTCTATTGGATTTAGTCTGCAAGAGAAAGCACAGACTTAAGAAGGTGGGGAAGGACCGCATACTCATGGCAGTCCTGAAAGTATTTCCTTGAAATATAAGAAAGGTTTGGCTCCAAAATAGGTTCTTTAAGACTTTGGTTCAAGGCTCACATCGATTTTTTAATGTTTAAATATTAATTCGAAGTGACCATGAGAGTGCTTGAATTCTTCCGTCCAACTGAACAGTAGCTTTCCTTTCCTTGTTTGCTTGAACCTTGTAATGCCACTATATCAAAATGACGATAAAACAGGGTTGCACGTAAACATGTATTGAAATTAATTCTTGGTCTTTGTCATTGTTGCATTGCAAGTTAGTCCATTGCAGAAGCTGCGTAGGAAATTTCATGGACCAACCAAGATATTTTTTAAAACATTAATTTTAAGAGCATTATGGAGAACGACGAGCTCTAGGGAGGTTCCCGGAAAGCCTCAATGGAGGGAACAACCGAATACAGCCTCAGAAGGAGCCCCCATTTGCCACCCATGCCCTCTCTATTCTGACATAATTATTATTTTTTTTAACAAAACAAAATTGTTAGTAAATTACAAGTAAACCCAACTTCAGATATAATTTCATTTTATACAAAAATCAGGACAAGCCTATAACATTCAATCTCAGCAACAATCAGTCGGAGTCTACACATTTATTGTAAGAATAAAAGAATAAAGTACTTGTGTATTAACGCGGGAGGTATTCGCCTACAATAGTTTCAGTCCTCCCATTTTTGGACGAAGGTCCCTTCACAAACTTAAAATCATTTTATTAAGCAAATAAAGGTTGACAGTTTAGCTTTTGAAACAGTTTCCACAGTCAGTACACGCGAAAAAATGACGGACTACATTTTGTAGTAGTTCCAACTATTCCGTAAGCGTTACATTTAAAACACGTTTATGTGGACTAGTCCTTATGCATTGATTGTTTTTACATAATCTTGCTTGACATATTCCTTACTTTTATATGCAAAGCCATACTTACATTTTAAGGCATATAGGGGTTTAGGTTAACCAAATTCAGCCAGCCGGCTTTTAAAAAATGAACTATGATTTAGGAAATAATGGCAAATTTCTAGATGAGCCATATAAGCTTTTCGTCATTTCTATGAGCTCGTTACAGTTATAAAAATGTGTATACGGATTCCAATTTAAATTATTTATTTGCTAAATAAGCCAACACTATGCTACTTCTTCATGTCATGCTGGAAAAACAATGAGGAAAGTTAGGTACTTTCGTAATAATACAGTAGTAGATGATATCAAATAATTTTATTTTGCCAAGCTTAAAACAATATTGGTCCACAACAAAACGCTGAACTATTTTTAAACTTTATTTTTGCAGCCATCATACGACGTATAGTGCACATATCACGCGCGAATTCGTTTGACAAATGTGACAATTCTACAATCCCGACATGAACGAACTAATGCGCTACGGCTACTTAGAAATTCATTGAGCCAACTATTTATTCTCCTAATTATAGCAATCCCAGAATGTTTCATCTCCAACAGAAAAACCATTAAGGCAAATGTCGATAGGAAAATATGCAAGAAAAAAAATAACACGGACATTGCTGCCCAATCTTATCGCTTTAAAGTCAAACTCCTTTTCCTCTGTCAAAATGTTCAAATCTTGTCAGAAATTTATCCTCTCTTTAAAACGATTCCAAACTAGGCCCATACCAGATTGATAGAAGAGGTTACTTCGAAATAAAATTTCATTTGGCGAAATTTGTGGATTACGTGTCATAATAGTAGTAAAAAGGGAGCCATACCTCTCGTTGCTTGTAATGACCTTGTGTTTCCTTATACCACTTAATTTCTTTTGTTCTAAAATATGCTTCATAAGTTTGACTTTGATTCTCCAAACATTTTCAAATACATCGGCATAACCTACATTGGTGCAATTTTTTATCTGATTAAAGAAATGGTCCTCAGTTAAAACATCTTTTACAAGAAGTTGGTAAATTACTTCATGGACTTGAGAATTCACAAACTTTGCTACTTCTGATATCACGGCGGACTTGCTTTTGTTTTGCTGAGAAAACAAAATTCCAAACGGGGTATCGAGTAAATGACTACTGTCAAAGCTCTCCAAGGATCTTCTAACACTTTCATAATGATTCGCTCGTATCTTCATCTGACTACTTTTATCTATGTTGTCTGCTAATATTGCTTCATACGTTAGTGCTTCCCTAAATGTTCCTACTTCCGGATGTGGTGAGTAAATTGTGATATTGTGATTGAAAAGTTTTTGAAAAGAATCAAAGGTTCAGGTTTGAACGGGAGCGGAAAATTTGTCAGTGTTATCTCCGAAGTAGGAATAAGTAAGAAACATTCCCCCCAAAATCCAGGCACTCCAAAGTATCCTGTTTTTTTCTTGATGAGATGTTATAGACTGCGCAATTAGTATCATAAATATTGAGTTGACAATGGTAAAACATTGACTGCCAAAGTCCACTCTGGCATTGCTTAAAACCACGAAACTGATAATTACGAACACTATTAAAATCAGCCACACTTCCTTTTGAAAAGCTGTGAAATAGCCCAAGAATGACACAAAACCCGACAACTCAACAGAAGAGCACATGACAAAATGTACTTCGTGATATTTGTCAGTGAAGGAAATCATGTCACCCCGAACAAGAGCAGCGGTATACACTTCCATCATCACACCTACATCCATGTTATCGTCAAACATCACCGGAGCTAAAAAATTCTCAGAAAATTTGTCTCTTTTGGGCACTACAAGAGTGGCATTTCAAAACATATTCAGGATCAACCAAGATGGGAAACCATTGAGTGCGAATATTTTCAAGCTTCTGAACAAATGCTGCCTACAGAAAGGCGGGCCTTTATAAATTTCCTTAAACTTGATGAGATTCATCGAGTTCAAAACTATTACAGATTCGCAATATCTGTCAACAAGTTTATAATACATTTGTGGAGTTTTTGCATTCACAAAAGTGTTAATAGAGAAACGCCTAGGCAAAGAATAGTGGGCTTGAGGTGAAGCAAATTTTTTCTGCTTTCCCTTGACGTTGAAAACGAAATAGCGGTCGTGGGTGTGTATGAACACGTATTCTTGGCATGTAAATGAAACTGATGTAATTGCATGCAGTTTTACTGTTATTGTTATTTCTAATGAAGTGCTTTGCTTAGTCTCCTGAGCATAAAATCCGAGGAAGATGGCTAAGGCTCTGGAAAATGAAGGCAGTTTGTAGCTTACGGGCAGACTTATCTGAAAACCACAAATAAATTTTATGACGTTTTAAGGGATCACCGAGTCAAATGATTAGTACTTGGATTATTGCCTGGATTTGTTTAGCAAATTTATGAATTTACCATTCTATGCTTGAAGAAATTCAACATTAAGTCTGTTAACCTTGACAATCCAGCATCACTAAAATGGCGAAAATCCTTATTTGGCCGAAACAACGAAATTACGAACGTTTGTAAAACATGTACTTTGTAACAAAACAGCGCGTAGTATCCTCCCTTTAAATTATGTTTCGTCAAATCAGGAACATATTCGTATAAGACGAATGCAGTACACCTTAACCTTGGGAAACGGAGCTTATATTTGGAAAGATTCTTAATGTCCACATGAACGTATTTTGAACGCCACATATTATGCATGACAATAGGGAATTGTGGAGGGATGATAAAGTCCACCTGATTCATCTGTTTTGCTGCCTGAATCAAATAAAATAGACTTAAATTAAGCGGTTCTATTAAAAAAATACTTGTACATTTTTACCTTAAGAGGTGGTAGAATAAGGAAAAAGTGGCAATCCTTGAAAAAATTGAATGAATTTCGTATGTTCAGTGTAAAGGCGAAGGGAATTGCTGAGGTGCATTCAGTTACCGCCACAAACAGTAATTGAATTACCAAAAGTATTGTTGGCCTTATCTGCATCTTAAGGAGGACTGATAGATGATGGTTCGATATGGAATAG
Organism: Seira musarum; assembly: GCA_027743895.1. Taxonomy (NCBI): domain Eukaryota; kingdom Metazoa; phylum Arthropoda; class Collembola; order Entomobryomorpha; family Entomobryidae; genus Seira; species Seira musarum. The sequence continues at coordinate 5,975 of JAHZMX010005752.1, forward strand.
ATTTGGTTCACAGAAACTTTTTTTGTAATTAGCGAGAGAACGACTAGAGACTTCGAAGTGTTCGCCTCAAACTTTCTTACAGTCCCAAGCCAAAAGAAAGAGTAGTGTAGAACTATTTTCTAGCCTACGGAGCTGAAAGTTTCAAATAATCAATATGAATCAATACGCTCTATTTCCGGTGAAACGAGACTTATCCCTTTAAATCCTATCTGAAACGATCCGTAGTAACAGTTATATGCGCAGTAATAGTAATAGTAAACTACGCGAAAGATATTAAATCTATTCACTACTGGAATTTCCAATATTGCCATTCCACTAAACTAATGTCTTACCGTTGCTTTTTACAGCCACCACTACATATCTGAAATTTCTTACGAATGTTTGTGCAAAGCATATAGAATATTTTTTCTAAATCCATAGATCCCTTACAAAAATTTACACGCCACATATCCAGTCTGGTTAGCGGAAATAAATATTGATCTTTTGATCTATATTGATTTGACGGCAATTTTTGCTACAAAAGCTCCAAACCAAACTATTCAAATCCTCCACAGGATTAAGGTGAATTTGAAACAGTACATGACGGAAAAGTGATGATGACAAGAATTTAATATTTTATTGCAGTACAATTAAACTAATCAAAAGACTTTTGAAATTTTACTTAAAATTTGAATTCATTGGCAAATGAATATTATTTTAAGAAATCATATTTTTAATTTAATGACAAACTCGTCCAGAGAATGATTTATAAACACTTAGTTTGTATCGCTCGTATCTTCATGTCGGTACGCTGGCATGCGGTGGAAAAATTACAAAGCGGGTTTTCCGTCGAAGGAATTGCTGTGGGTATCTTTGGATGCCTCAGGCTTGGCCATCTAGTCGTAGTTATTTTAGGTGAAGTAGGTGAAGTTATTGTTACTGATGCTCAAATATTTTATCCCAGAGCAAAATAAATCTGCAACGTGCCATTTATAATCAAGGAAAACAATCTTCAGAAAAAGAAACTGTTTCCAAAATATGCAACAGATGAATAAATTATTGAGTTGGCATCCTTCACGCTTTGACGCTTTACCGAAATGTACAAATTCATTACATAATACTTTTCTCATTCGCATATACTATCAGCAACTCTTAAACTCATATGTCGGTCGGGCTAGGAAATTTAGCGCATTTAACATCGGTTAAACGGAGATGTTGAAAAAATGACGAACAACTAATTTTGTGGTAGCGGTTTTTCTCTGAGCAGCAAATATCCTTCCTATTTGCTAAAATACACATGTCTGGGGGCTTGGCATCTCTTTAATCCACAAGTTCGTTCACATGGTATCCGTAAATTAGATTCAACTCGGAACTGCAAACCTACATAAGAAGTGCATTGCTCATCAAGAATAGTGGACGTTGTCACCAAATTCGGTCACGATGTAAATGCCCGGACTAATGAACTGACACGTGGAATAGGCATAGGAAGACTCTTGTAGGTGCTAACAGACTTTAATGTGTAAAGTGGGTACAAATAAATTAATTACTTTGCCTCACATTTCGTAACCATTACCATTGTCATACACGCACCGGACAAAAGACCGATGAGAACGATGGTTTATCCTTCCAAGACTCGTTTTTGTCCGTACTTATGCACGTGCAGTACACCACGTTTGCTTGCTTTTAATTTAAATTCATTACTTAAGTTAGGTTTTTCATTTTCGCATTGAAATTTTCTTTATTGTTACGCGACGGTTCAATTATGCTAATGTCGTATGAACTGGGGTAAAATTATGCTCAGTCGGTTTCATTATATCCGATTAATTTCCAAAGTGAATGGGGAGATGGGATATGTGACAAAGCCATTTATTGCGCTCAGTCAATTCGTTGGTTCGTCTTTAGTGTCTGATAGCAGAGCAATCCATTTTGCGCTCGCATTATTTTTACTTCGTTATCGTCACTCCCATAAAGCGCATCTCATACACTAATTAGCGGTTTCGAAATGCAGTTTACCAGGCCTTACGTCTACTACATCTCGTAAAACAGAAATTTATTTGCATGGAGTATCAAGCCCTTAGCACATTTTCATAAAAATTTTAACTGTTACAAAATGTCTGTCGTGTTTCCAATTTGAGCTTTAAATTCCAAATAATGCGAATAACCACACTTACTTTCGTCCTACTCTGCAACGTCACCGTTCTTGTATTTGGCTCACGTCAGAGTGAAATAATAAGCAATGCATTGAACGTTCTCACATCATATCTCAGAACAAAGCCCTCAAACTACGTCCTCTGGATTCATTCTCAAACCTCAGTTCTAAAACACGACATCGATGACCAAACCTTCCAAATCGTATCCAACGCCGGGATAATGGTTCGAATCTTCTTTTCCTATGATGATCGCACCCAACTCAGAAGGGACATTAAATTTCGATACTCACAGCCATTCCAGATTGTCTTCGGTTCCTTACACAAAGATGCTTTGGTTGATGGGATTTTGAAAACATGATGGAATATATTTCAAACAAGAGGACAGTAATATATTTGGCAACGTACATGAACAACAGGCTGCTTAAAAAACCAATTTTTGGTACCACTGATTACGACCTTCAAGTGCAATTCTTTATAGCAACAAAATATTGGATTCAATACAGCAAGGACACAATTACGTTAAAACTTAGCTGCGCTGGATATTGCAATCAAATTGAATACAAGAATATTCCATGGACTTACGAAACCGCAAAGATTTTACTGCAAGACCCACTGGATAAGCACAGGATGTATTTTAGAAATGCAAATTTAAGGAATGTTCTTGCTACCCATCAGCCACTGAATCCGAAATATTACAAAATTTATAATCGTGATCGATATGCTTGTAGTCGTTTCGTACCCAAAGATACTCGGATGGAATATTGTGATCCGTGGATCATGACAATTATTTACTTGTCAAGTGCTCACAATGCATCGTTCCGATTGTTATCAAGATTCATAAAAAGAGAAAATGCAAAAAGCCTATTTGAATCCTATCGTCAAATTCTTATCAGCAGAGTGTTGTATTATCCTTACAGAACCGAGATCCAGAAATTTGGTCATCATTTTTCTGAATCCGATTCTGAAACATTGATTTACTGCCATAGTGCCAGCAGCAGCAAGAGCGTAGCTTATCAATACACGTTTATGGAGATAGACGTCTGGACGAGATCATTTACACCGGAATGTTGGCTTCTAATTGCTTCATTCAGCTTTCTATTTGCTTTCGCCTTAGCTGTAAATAACTTCAATGTTGAAATGATAGTCAATATGGCTTTCAATGTGATATCAACGATTTCTAGGAACAGTCAGGTCGAGGTGCATGCGCAAAGGACTCTGCTACTGGGAGTAACATTTGTACTAACTTTTGTTTCGATGTTGTACGAAAACTCCATAACAAGTTTTCTTGCAGTGCCTATCCCACCTCCGTCGATTTCAAATATTTCAGAGTTCCTTCACAGCGGCCATAAAATTGCAAGCGCGTATTCGATCGAGCAGTTAAAACTGAGATATTTACATTTGTTTGGAGAAAAACGAATACCTATGAACATAACAGACGCTTTCGAGTGGGGCAAAAAGGTAGGAGGTAATAACAAATGGCTGAGAAAAGGATTCGGCGTAACTGCAAAATCATCTAACCCAGTTCATGAAGAATACTTAGTGAAGGATGGAACAAAACTTCCATGCAAAACTGTGAAGGAACCCTTCAATTACTACCATTCGTATTGGCATGTGTGCACAGTCAATCATGACTGGCTAATAGAAACAATTGAAAGAATACAACAGGCTGGGTTAAAGGAGAAAATTTTGCATTGGCAAATGTGGGCAAATCGACTTCTTGTTCGTAATAGAGGGTTAAATTTACCAAAAGAGTATTTTGGGAAGGCTGAGGTTGATTTAGAGCTTATCAATTTAGAACGTCTTGTAGCACCTATTGTTTTCCTAATTATTTGTTCCTCTGTTGCTGCATTTACTTTCTGGATTGAGCTAAAATCGGACTTTATGCTTGCGTCTGTTCAAAGGATGAAATGTATTTTCGGAAAGCTGCTGGGATATTTAATCAACCTTTTTTGGATTTCTTGAAATTTTCGAGTTACGTAGCCTGTTCACACCTTTCGTTCCTCTAGTTCTCTTTCTTACTTTCTCTGGTTTTATTTTGAGGTATAACCTGGTGTTACATGGGATCCCTGTAAGTTTTTCGACTAAATAATGTCATTCTTGTACAAACTTACGGTGATACATATTTTCTGTTACAACTGTCGTGGCCGTCAAATTGCTTGGAAAACCTTGTGTCATAAATTGAATGACGTTCATATCAAATACCATAAAGAATGTCGAAGCAAATAATAAATCACGGCGCAAAGACGACCCCGAAAAGCCTTTCATCCCAGACTGCCAGCGGTCATATGACGTTATCCAAATTCGTCGCCGTTTTCAATATTCCCTTACTACTGTAACTGTATTTCATTTAATATACAAAGTAATGAATTATTGATCCAGTGAGCACTAATGTAAAAATTAATTCTAAAACTCAATACGGAAACGACCAAATTGCTTTCGTTCTATGAATGAAGCAAAAACTGTTTTTTAAACACGTACATCTACACACTTTTGAAGTTGCGTTGCTGATTAGCTGAAATTTAGTGTAGCTTATAATATATAATTATGTGGTTATTTTGTTTACTTCGGTTTCATGGACACTGGAACCACTAGGAAGCGGAAACAATACTATAAATACCCATTTGTTTCCCACATACCTCATTTACGTAAGACTAAAATTGGCTGCTCGAAAAATGATGTTCTAATTTTATTTTTGCATAAACTCTTGCTTTTCATTGATTGAAAAAATATTGATAAGGTAGTTTGGGGACATCAACTATGTGAAAGTTCTTATGAGGAAGAAATTTTGTGAAAGCTCCAAATTCATTGAAGCAATATCCTTTGCTAAGACCGTATCCAAAGTGAGTATTCGGCAAAACAAATTTAATTTCTCTTGCTATTGAGCAAAACTTTTTCATTAAAGGAGTAGAGGAAACAATGGAATTAGAATTGCTTGACTACGTGGCCACCCTTCAGCAGGTTATTTGGGAAAAGCAAATTTACACCAAGCAATTTATAAAATGGGATCCAAAATTGTTAAAATTTGTATTGCTCGATGAAATAAAAATAATTCGGTCCATCCTAACATTTCAAGTTGCCCTAATGCTACCTGCAGCAATCACATTAGTTTACGTGAGCATCAAAAACTATTTTTATTTCGAAGTGAGATCTAGTCAGATTTTGGTGGTTTCAGGGCTTGCCTGCATTACTTTCATGATTTACATTTTGTTGGAATTATGGACGTTGTTTTTTCGAGACGAAATTGTATACATTTTAAGCCAGGCTTCCATTCCTTTTCGGAGTATTTTATATTGCTTCGAAAATCCAGATATTAGGCGTAGTGCTGACAAAATCTGCTCTAGTAACAGGAATAAAAAAAATCACCAACGAAAACGATTTGTGCGTTTGGTTTTCAGAGGTAAACCCAGCTTGGATTGACAATATTTTTAAAGTGTGCACATTAACTTCTGTTTGTCCAGGTATTCGTAAAACATTTAATGGAAAATCTGAATTCTCTCTTGGTCTACTTGCCTTTATTCTGGTCATCTTTTACGCCACCATACCAATTGTTGTTCCATCAACTTACGCGTATTTATTCATATTTTGTCACGATTTTCGAGTAGACCCAATATACCTGTTGCTGCAATCTACTTCATTCGTATTTGAAATTGGGAATGAACAACTACTGGCTTCGACGATATATGCATTATTGGTACTCATTTATTACAATGTTTTGTTGACAGAAATAGCTAAAATAATTGGAATACCCGTGATTTATGGAATCAGGAGTTTAGCTATGATTATCGTATCCCTAGAAGAACAATAATGCATAGGATGCGCGTTTTATGCTTGGGATGCCCACATAGGGAATAGTAAGGGAAATGAGAATTTTTCCGCTAACTACCCCGCACTATTAAAAATGTGTGGGTTATTCGCATTGCCATAGTGGGTTTCCCACACTTGACCATTGCGTTTTTTATGAAGTTTCTTAGCGAAACTCCCACTAGCAATAGCAAAAAAATATGCAAGGTTTATGCAGATTTCCCAAAGAATGCAATCATAGTAAATACACCGTATTATTCATATGCTGATCAATTTATTCATTACATAACATTTGAAAACAAATATACACGTTACTGTTTAAACCTAAATTAAGCAGAACACACTTATGGGACCGTTCATTAATGACGTCATCCAATTTTCG
>JAHZMX010005753.1:0-14043 GCA_027743895.1 Seira musarum
ATGTCCCTCGAATCAAAGGAACAAAGAAGGAACATGCAATGCAAACATGTTCCACCTCATGAAAAGCTCAAATGAGGCTTTCTACTTTTTCCACAATGAGGATCTAACAACATTTCTGATGATGAATAAAGCGTTTAGGCACTGTACGATACGTAGAAAACAGGGATGGAGCGTGTTGTTTGATGTGGACTTGGAAGACTCTCCAATTTGTATCGACTGGCTCATAGCCAACGCCATACAACTGTTAAAGTGTACTGAAAATATTGAGTTGGATGACAGCAATTGAACAAGTTCTTCATACAAAATTCTATATAGGGTCTCGGTTACGATGATGGTTGACATGTGACATATTTCTAGCAAGTTTCGAAAACGTCTTCATAGTCTAACTATTTAACGTTCCCCATTCACTTTCTTGAATGGTTATAGACTCGCTATTCATTCAAGTGCGATTTTATTATTCTCATAAAGTCCCATGAGATCCATCTTTCACAAGTTCAGGAAGGGAGTGTTGCTGCCAAAAAGACGATTTGTAAAAAATATAAGCTCATTGCAACAGTAAACTTATGGCACGACATTTTCCACATACGCAATTTGCCATAAATTCTTATCACACATGCCAAAGCGGCTGAATAATGAAATGGTGCGTCATTGTCATCATTGCTGATGAAGATGACTCACAAAAATCACTAAACATTTGTATTTTCAACAGCATCAAATATTGAGTTGGATTTCGTGGATGGTGACAAACCGTCCACAGCTCTAGATTTACTATGATATGATTTGTCTAACAATTAAACGCCGCTATTCTTACGAAATTTCATAGAATAACTATGTACATATATTGTATTCTTAGACGAAATTTCAAGGTTCGATCGAAGATCTCAAAATTTCATTGGCATTGGCATATGATAGAGTTGTCAGAAGCAGGATGCAAATTGATTTTTAACGTACCAAAACACTTTGACTTAAATTTAATCCATATAGTTCAGCATTGGGATCCTATTCCCAATTGAAAGTGGTATTCCAAGTTCCAATTGGGGAAGTACTAACTTGAAGTACCAATCTTCTCTGCCTTTCAAGAAATTAAAACCATGTCCCCATTCGCCACTAAAAGCGTGCGCCAACGGAATTAGCAAAAAAGGAAGCAACTTCCATTACGAGTAGAGACTAAGATGCATTAAATATTTTTTGTAAGCGAATAAAAAACTCCGACTAAAAAGTAGCCTTAGAATTTTCCTGTGGGATGAGCTGTCAATATTACTCATGCGAACAAAAGGAATTTTAACAATGTCATCATGTTTCAGACGCACAAGGGTAGTTTTTCATGTTCGTGGGTTGGTGGTCATCTAAAAAGCGTAGATTTTTTTTTAATACAAAAGCGTAGACTTTTTATACAAAAGCGTGACGACTGTTTGGTGATTAGATAAAAATACCAAATTTATTTCTAATGTTTCATCTTTTTGAAAAAAAAGAGAAAAATAATGCATTCATCTTTAGCCAACGATTATTATAATAATTGAGGAAGAATCAGGGGAGGAGAGGAGAAATGACTAGTGACTACAGTTAGCACAAGTTTAATAATCTCTCTCTCTCTGTCTAGAAGAAGAAGAAGAACTGTCAAAATCAGCGTGATAAAAGTGGGTAAAGTACGCTTGCTTGTCTAGCAAAACGTTAAAGCTGGTAAGGTTACATTCATTGAAAAAAGTTAAATGGAATAGGTATGAAGTACGAATTCGTGAAAAACCTCAATTCAAAAAGAAAAATTGTCCTTTAGTTACAGGTTAAGGTGAAGTAACAGGTAGGCCATTTCGCTATAATCATTTTTTATTATCGGCACTGCATACTCCTTGCGTTTTTTCGACACTTTTCCCCTTCCAATTTCCCCTCTTATTTACACCAGCTGCAAACAGGCTTACATTACAATGCAATAGTATATGTTTCAAGCGTGAAGAAGACTTATCACTACGCCATCGATTCCTCAAAAACACTAGGGAATTAAATAAGTATAAACATGTATGCATGTAGTTCAATCTACGGAGATGAGAGGCCTTGGTGAGCTTTTTCAAAAACTGAAGTACTTACAAACGTGTGCAGAAAAAAATTAATCCCAGAAGTTTAAAATGAACTATTCTAGAATCTGAAACCGATGATTTTATGGTTTCGGTTTTCAGGGTTGCTTCAACTGTCATTGTACGTTAAATAAATTGCGAAAAGTGGATAATTTATTAGCTGAAGAGCTCGTGTACCGTAAAATTTGTGTGCAAGTGTTTCAGTCTCAGCGCTTCACTTTCAATTTCATGACCCTAATTCGGCTCCCTGTAATGAACGATCACTACTCGAGATTAGATGAGAGGTATCACACCGTTTCTTTTCAAAAGTCAAATGTTGATATGATGGCAAGAACAACGGTGGCGGCACAGATAAAAATAAACTTTTTAATAAAGACTATAAAGGATCTTTGAAATTTAAGAAAGGCAGGGGCACAAAAGCATATCACACAAGTAAGTATCAGTCTCATCGTCAGCCAGTTTGCGCAAATATTGCATCCCAAAAAGGGATTAATTTGAACACACTAAATTTCCATTTAATGCAGTTACAAGTTGCATAATCAGCTTTTTCTGTGTATAACAGTGAATGATCATCAAAGTTGAAATCTAACGAAGGCAAGCCATAAACACTATTGTGCTTTCGGGCGAATTGACTAAAGTCAAAAGGGATGTGTGTGTGCCTTCAAAAAATTGAAAGAAACAATGCCGACCAGACCAAGCCAAGATCGATCATAAAAAACTCTATTTGGAGCAGTGAAGTGCTGCAACAGCAACGATGATGCCTTTCACACATTCATCATTAAACTAAAATACAAAATCGGTCGTAAAATCTCCAAGTTGACTCTGACTACGACTTTGACAAGGGATACATAAAGCTTGCTCAAGATAATGAAAATCACGATGATGACTATGTTTTAAAGAGGGACTGTAAGGACTGACTGACCAGATAATTTCTTTAATCTTTTAGCAAGCGAATTCATTAACCCATGACCATAATCGTTGGAGATCCATCATCATCATTCCCCAAAACCTTCATGAACAGAAATGGAAATGTAGGTAAAGTGCAAATGCTGTTGTGCAATCATCATCCCATTATTCGCTAAAGCATGACAAATTAGTTAGTGAGAACACACTAAAGTGCAATTATGACTGATTACCTTTATTTTAGTCGGAAGACTAAAGACAAAAAAGAACAGTGAAAGGCTGCTGCTCATCAACAAACCCCTTCTCTATTCATCATCCGGCAATAAAATATCATCACAACAGATTAAGCATTCTAGAGTGTACCCATTTCTGTCGATCTCTTAAACACATTGAATCAATAAAACGGAGACGATGATGATGATTAGTTCTAGTCTAGCTTGCTTGGGCTATAACTTCCATTTAAAAAAAGAGTCAAAATAGCTACAGGCATTTCGAATGTATTATTCTCGTCCTTTAAATTTTTGCTAATGCGCTGAATGTCAAACGTGAATGTCTCACACACGTTGACGTGTGGATACCATAATTTTACTTTTCTTCATGATTCTTTAGATCTTGAAGATCAACTTGATTCTCTCACGACAACAACAAAAATAAAAGTAAATTACATGTTTCATTTTGGGAAAGGAAATTTAAATGTTAATTCCTAAATATAAATTAAACATCCAGTCTTTTGCAATAAAATTTTGATTTTCTTTTTTGCAAGAAAATTGCAACTCTTTGTTTTGATATCAAGAGATTTTGGACGTAGTAGAAGAGCAATAGGAACAAACAAGCAACGCAACATTTATCTCTTTTCATCCTGCAACAATGCAATGACGAAAATGCACCTATGCAGTGATGATGATGCAATCAATACAAGTCATCTGAGCACATTAGAGATGAGATGTACATAACTTAAATTACATTGTCAATGCTAAGTTTGAATTGTAAAGTATGACACTTGCTCTTTGTTCCTTGAACTGATTTTTTCTGCATTGTACATTATTACACGCAATGCAACTTGTCACTTGATTATCATTCCACGAGTACGAGCGTTGAGATATTCACATGAGCCGGGAGTTGTTGAGTAACTGTAGTAGCAGTTCTAAATAGCTGTGCATTGTTCAACAAAAATAGACATTCTTCAGCTCGAAGGGAAATGCAGTTGTAAAATGGCTTTGAAGAGGATACAATTCATTAATTTATAGAGGAAGACACGAAATCATGATGGTTCAGTTCACCGTATTTCATCTCACTGCCGTCGTGTTGTGAGTTGACGCGTATTATTTTGAAAAGCATTCGAATTCTTATTTCCAAGCAGTGTAGCAACTATTGTGTGGTGTAAAACAAAGTAAACCCAGGAACAATCATGCATATTAATATTCTCATTAATTAACTTGTTTTAGAGATCAAAATTAAAAATAACCATAGACAGAGAAATTAATAGATACAACGAGCAAATAAAAAATTCAATATAATTTTACTAAATTTTTACTGCAGCAAATTAATGTTTGCATGGATAAAAAAATCATGAAAAACTCAAGTTAGTAAATAGTATGTACTATTGAATTTAAAATACGCCTGCTTAAGCAAATTATTTTCATGCAATTTGAACATTGTTTTATAGTTACTAAGGTTATCCATCTACATTCAACCCCAACGTCCGAATATAAAAAAGGATCTTTCACAAATTATTATGAAACCTGCATAATGTAACCGTTTTGAAGAAATTGATGCGCCCACATTGTATCTAGCACCCTTTAAATAGTTATGTTAGCACAACTTTAGAAAAAAATCTACAATAACCACATCACATAATTTTTCCTATAAACTCACCAAGCCGGTTAGTCTCATGCCTTGTTGGTAAACAATTCATTCTCATCATCATCATCATGACCGTGTGTAAGTTACTCGTCATCACCTATAATCATACTTGTCATGTTTTCCTAATAAAAATATGCAGCAAAAATACATAAGTATTCTCCCGACAACCGACCTCATCAGTAACAACGGCAAATACTTTTAAAGTGCATTGCATTGTTGCTTCATTGCAATTTTTTTAAAGAATGGTCAAAAAATGGAATTTCAACCTAGTACCTACTTAACAACGACCCACTGTAGGTTGTAGTTGGTAGCAAAACGTATGTTTCTACAGAACCCCGCTGTGGTATTATAGGCCGAATTAAAATCACAATCACCACAACCAACTCCACCACAACGTTTCCTTCGTTAGCGAAATCTTTAAAGTCCAAACCAATACCAGAATCTATTCTTTAAAAAATGATTTAAATCTAATGCACTCGATTTATTTTTTTAAACATGATATGTTTGTCCCAATTTTCAGAAGACAGAAAAAATATCTAGGGACATGCATGAATTTGAAAAAAAATGAAGATGACAAAACTTGTACATAAGTAATTTATAGTCTTCTCCGTTAGATCCATGAAATAATATAACGTGTACATTTGTACTTACTTATTGCCTAGTTTCGTTAAAAATTGATGATGAATATGATGATTGTTTCAAAAATTAATTAATATAACGAAATTGCATTACAATTTATTGATAAGTTGTAAGTTGAGAACAATAATTGTACAGCTTTATTTTTCACGGTATGATAACAAGCGGACACACTGAGAAATACGAGATTCATGGTGTTAATGTTACGCGGCATAAAAATGCCAGTTTTTCTTTTATTAATTCCATTGTTATCCAACCATCATGCTCATCATCATCAACATAACTACGACCATCATCACGACAAAAGGTTGGATGATATGATCATTGATCAATAACGATCATTATGCTTATTACGATGAACACGAGAAGTAAAGAAGATGGCCAATCGAATCCAATCAAATTTACTAATAAAATGCAAATGCAGGACTGATTCCCAATAAGCATCATCATCATCATCGTACAACAATGTAAATACGTAATGATGTAATTTCATTAATAATAGCAGTATTCTTAGATCCTATACCAAGGCATGCATATATAAAAATTATTATGGATCGTGATACGATATGGATCATTTATTTGACCAGTTCGGGAAAAATCAGATTGATAAAAGATACGACGAATAGTTATTATAATATGTAGTTATTAAAGTCCCATCTTCTTTTTCATTGACAGACATAAAAATTTTTTTTAAATGACAACATCTTCACAATTATCTCATGTTTCAAATTTAACTTTGACAGTTGCATAGGAAAGAAGAAATAAAAATTGGTTTGTTGAAGACCAGTTAAAGCTGAAGATAGATGATTGAATTACAGAAGAGTTGACCGATGCATACACATCGTTGCCAAATTTTATTATCTTCATTGCTATTATGATTTGTTTGTAATGTAATAAGGGAAATGAGATGCAAGATGAGGAACCCTACATTACAAAACAGGAGAAAAAATCAAAGAATGGATTTCATGACTCATCAAATTTAACAAAAAATGCTCCACAGGATTACACAATTTCAACAATGGCTCGAACAGCGAGTAAAGCTATTTTAAATTGGATATTACATAGTTTTTATGAACCGCAACCTAAATATGGCAAATTGGTTGGATGTAAGCATTCGCTCAATAATTGAATTTTTAAGAAGAAATTTAAGTGCTTGAGAAAGATCTACACCGGTGACTTTCAAAAAAGTTTTTTATTTTTAATTTGTGCGTAGAAAAATTGAACTTTCTCAATTCAATATTTGATTTAATTATTTCTGACTTTAATTAAGAACGGAAGCTTAAGTGGAATACAATTTAAATTTAAATGTTACAAAAAAATTATTTTGATTCTAACTCACAATAGTACCCTTAAGCAAGCCCTATATTAATTTAAAGTCACAACATTATGAAATTGGCCTGGTCATTGACATATCATTTCGTTACATAATTACTCATCTCTAAAATTTAATTAGTATAATTATGAATATTTGGGCAAATTGGGTGCACATCTACAGATAGGAAATACAAGAGGATTACATCATTTACAACTTGCGTCGCAATTGAATTTACGGATATACAAGCTCTACTTGGATTTACTAGATAAAGATTGCAAAAGAAATTACGATTTTAAGATATCATGTAGGTCAAACTGGAAATGAAATGGAAATTATGTATTTCAATCTTTTGCCGCAAAATCACCCAAAAGCTCAGTTCCATGAAATGCTCAAATCATTTAGATATTTTGACAGTGTAGAAGATTAGAACCTAGCATTTGCATATGCTCATACTAAAACACTTGCATCGTTACTGTCTCCATGGTATCCCAAATAAAAAAATGCAAAAACACAATGCGACATCATTTTGATTTCAAACAAAAATCCTTCACTTAAATACTTCGTGAAAAAAAATGAATGTATAAAAGAGAAAGTAGCTGTTGGGCACACTTTAATATTCTTGAGTGCATCTCCTTTCATCTAGACTTTCTTTCTAAAAAAAAAATATTTTCAGGAGACTGATAATTAGAAAAAATATATTTAAGGCCTCCATCTAACCTTATTTCTAACTTAATGGGATCCAAAAATAATTGCTTCTAATAAAAAAGTCCATCTCACGTTTTACTCCCTCATGTACCATCCCATAAGAATATAATTTCGAGTCTGTCGCAGTCTCATCCTCAGAACGTTTTATTTGGATGCAAAAGAATGAACAAAGCTTGAAGGAAGGAAGTATCCTCCTCTTTAAAGTATCTTTTCCCTGTCTACGTAAAAAAGAAGCTGGAGAATGAGAAGAGAGTAGCAAACCCAGCGGGGAGACCCAGACATCTCTCATGAGACTAAAACTAAAGGGCATTCATATTTCTAAAGGATGTTCAGAAGAGTTTTAATGCGTGGGCATAAAATTGCGACACGTGCACTTGAAGGAGTATAGTGATTCGCAAGATGCGACAGTAATTCCAAGACTCCTCTATAGTATGAACTCTTGCTGGATTGGACTCAATAGTGTTTTATGTTGTCGCGTTCGCAGCTGCTACATTGGACATTGGACTTAATAGTTTTTTTTCGAACGAAAGCAAAGTCACAAAAGATTATTATTTTCCCAACCACAAAAGATGATGATATCATTATGATCATAAGTATGATGCACTATGTTGTTTGCCAGCATCACACAAACTCCAACTGGGATTCCACACAATTAAAACTTATCTAATTATCTTGTCTCATATGCCTAAAGAGAACGGCAGGCACTCGGCTATAATAAAAATGGCTTGGCATAATTTCTGATGGTTGCAGTAGCAGCGGTGATATGTGAGATTGGATCATAGTCCGGATAAATAAAATAGTCATCCTTTATACAAAAGACCACCATCAAGAAGAGACTGTAGTAATGCAACGTGGTTTAGGAGTTGCTACTAGTTTTTAAGGGGAGTTGAAATATTACGCATATATTATTACAACTATTTTTATAGTTGATTATACTTACTTAATTCAAGTGTGAGAAAAATGGGGGAAAACAACATGTTTCATTCCTGTTTCTTCTCCACAATTGTCACGTAGTAGGTTTGCACAAAACCGTAGGATGTAAAGTAACATTACTCATCCGTACTGACCGTACTATGAATTTCCTCTGAAGTATCTATTCTTAGTTTGCTAACTCGTAACTAAGTTTGTATAGCATCAATCCGTAATTAATAAAGTCTTTTCCCTAGTCTAATTTTTTAAACTCGTTAAATTCAATTTGAGCTCTGCAATTTCAAGGAACGGTATCAATGCAAGAAAAAAGAAAATTCATGAATTCCATGCGAATGTCGTAGTAAGCAGGATGAAAACTAATGGAAAACTAAATAACAGATCGTTCTATGTACTTATTTAGCAAAGTAGACGTAAACACATGCTTTGTTTTTATTTTTTAAAGGAAAAGGCATAAATCTCATGATAGAATGTTGGCGGTAGACAGGATACATTCCTCGCAGCACATTAAAGTGACCAGAATAATAATTAAAATGCCATTTTAGCCAACAACGCAACAGCCATTTTTAAAAATGAAAACGGAAGGTGATGCACGCAGGATAAAAATATTATGATAAGACTGGGAACTTGAAATCCTGCTGGGCTTTATGAATAGGTATACATGTAGTACGTGTTTAGTTGCACTTCTTCATCGTGAGAACCACCATTGATGGTATGAGTCATATAATCGTACACTTAACAAAGGATTAATTCTTTCCCTACTTTTTCGATGCGAAGTAACGTGACGACTGCTTGTTTTGCATGGTTTCCGGCAGACCCTGCTCAGGATTGCAAAATAGGAAAGAAAGGACTAACAAGCAAGTGTGAGTGGATGTAAGTAGAGGGCGAGAATGATATGTGCTTATTGCCATGGAACAGTTACTGAAGTAAGTCAAGGCAAAAGAAGGCAATAGTCATCGTCAAGGCACCTGACTTTGAATCATGTCCTTTTGAGACCGGAAGAAACCACAAATAAATGCATTACATAATAAGGTATGTATGGTTAGTTAGTACTGATATTTAAGTCAGTATATGCGTGCGTGTGTGATTTGTACATTCAACCACAACTTGAGAATAAAATATTCAAACTTAAAGGCTTTAAGGAAATTTAAGGCTAATTGCGGAACCAAACAAATGCCAAATAAGGTTGACTTGAGGAATTTTCGTTTGCTCTTTCGATCAAGTGAATATGAGAATCCAATGACAATAAGTACTGCTCCGACTATCCTCTGCACCACATAGTCAAGGTTATCAACGAGCTGACAAATAACAGAGAAAAAGTATGGTCGTCGTTTGATGCTGATGTCAGCTCAGCTCTTGTTTGAAACCTTTTTAGAAGACACTTCCCGTAATTATGTGATTATGTAATTGAGTGAATGATGTAGCTAAACCTTAGCCAAACAAAAGGCTTTGTTGCATTTTGTAAAGTAAAGAGGCCTCTAAATAACGTGTATGCATGTAAGTCATGGTAAAAAAAGGAGAGAAACCACGTACGAAAGAGCAAGACTTACAAAGTGAAGAGACAGGGAAATCGTTACGCACCAAAAATTATAATCATCTTGACAGGCGTTTTTAGGCGTGTTCTGTTCAGAATACTTAAAAGAAAAGAAAAATTTCAAAATTTCCCATAAAACAGTCCCCCAACGGTAATTAGTAATTATACTTGGTCTTTTATCGACATTCATGTAAACAAACAGGAGAAATAGAAGAAAACCTGTTTTGACAACGAGTGCATGACATGACATAGACATTAATATTTCACATAAAAAATCATAGACGCAAAAATTATTATTTTTTTTTGCGAGCGTAGGTTCATACTTCTTTACACATGGAGGTTAATTTTATTCACGTCTTCATGATTCAATTGCAGTACACCATTCATAATCTTATTGCATAACTGTTGAAACGTGAGTAAACTTATATTTTTTCAATAAATAAGTAAAGATTGATAGGAATTTCATAGTTCATACCACAGTGTAATGATTGTGAACATTTTTTTTTGAGTGGGACATAGGCCTCAAGGATAAAACACTTAGAAAATATACCCTCACTCATACCACAGATTACTGTTATTTTTATTGACACGTTTTCCAAGCAAAGTTTATAAAGCACCCCAATCTAAGCTAGATCCGTTGGCAAACTCCAATGAAAGTAGATATTTAGTGGCTTTGGACAATCGTGTCAGGTAGTGTGTGAATTCTACTTATCGTACTCGATCAGATATCATTCGAAACGAAAAAAAAATTGATTGATTGGATGACTCACTTTTACTTGCGAATTCATGTGGCATTTGTAAACAATCGCGTCATATCTTAGCTTCTCATGAGGCCACTCGCAGAATAAACTATATTTTTAAAAAAACTAATTCTGGTCTCAAGTGCTGCAATGAAAAATAGTGCATTTAACAAGTCCCGTTTGAAAAAGTACGCGCGCTATCGCTATGCCATCCATCATCAATTTGATCGAGTAGTTAAAATGTAATTATCATTTTAAAAGAAAGTTCCAAGAAAAAAATTCCCACAGCATTGAACTTGAGTGTTGTATTTATTGTGCTGTGAATGAGATAATACACACGAAACAAAAAAAAATGATGGAAGAGATGATGATCCAATGTCCCTTGCAGCATTTTTGAGACTGACACACGAGGCTCAACGTCTATCGTTGTTGCTTAGCGAATCGTCGCGTGGGAAATCAAAAGCGATATAGCTGTATTTTGATCACCTTTCATAATTATAATTCATAAGGGGAGAAACAGTTCTATTATTAATCTAATCAACCCACTCTATCCCCTTTCCTTTCTATTCTGGTTTCTCGGATAGATGGACAGGTAATTTTAATTTACTGGCTGACTCAAGTTGAACAACTACATAATGAAAAAGTCCTAAGTTTTCTTTATATGCGTCGAATGAGAAGAAGTGGAAGACATTGTTTCTGTCACAGAAAATAGGTAACAATGAATGGCAGTTGCTGGTGGCTGTATGAGCGGGCTATTCAAAGAATGTCTGTTGAGTAGAGAAAATTTTGATTACAAAATTAATGTTCGCTTTGTTTTATTCTCAAAACGAGATGGTTTGGCTGGTTAAGTTAGTCCTATTATTTATGTATTCCTTTTCGTATTGACTGTAAAAATAATACGTAGTTAGGGACCGTACTCTTGACAAGGATAACTTGAAATTGCTGTGAATTTAGATATAAGTAAACGCGTATCACGAGACAGTATAAAGTATGAAATATTAATAAGGATATTCTGTATGAAAAATCTTCAAACAATGATGATAAATGTCATCTGTCACATCATTCAACATTGCTAAATCGTATAGGTAACCGAAAGGAAAGAAGAGGGAAATGAAATGTCCATACATAGCTGTTTCTTTGATTTATCATCGCTTCAATTTTTAAAGAATGAAGAATTGAACCATCTAGTGGATTTAAACCTCTAGGGTAAACAAATGTGTTATGACAAAAATTCATGTTTGAAGAGAATAAACTTGCTTTTTCCTCATATTTTTGTCAGCTTCATTATTGTAAAAGGATTTTAGAGATGGAAAGAAATTTTGCATAATAAATCACTAGTAAGTCGCCCAGCTCTCTAGGAGGTCATCTCAAGAAGCCTACTAGCTTCTTTCTTGTTGTCTCCGTTTCCTTAATTGCGCATCCAATCTACATTTACACATCCTGAGTGACCATTTTACATTTTACTATTAACACAGTGAGACCAAGTAAACTGCCTGAGATGAATCTATGAGAGGAGGCCCTTGTAGTCGGAAACCATTTTCACAGCAATGAAAAAGCAAAGCAATAAAATATGCATACGATGTTCATTCCTTTTTTCATCTCAAAATAATGAAGTTGAAGATAAGGGGAATCAGTTGGAGTTTTAACGTGGTTAACTGTCATAAAAACAAGTAAACAAGCGCACACATGAAAGCAGACCATCATCATGACTGTAACAAAAAGACAATCATTAATTTCTTAATGGAACGAATTTCCTCCGGAATGAAAGAAATAATTTAAAATTTACACATCATATGATCAATTGACGAATGTACTTACATAGACTCGCGACGTCTTGAAAGGTGATGAGAATTTAAAGTAGATTTTTGTAAACGATCTTTATCTGGACTTGTTTTTTTTACATATTTCAGAGTGAATCATTCGTATTTTATTCGCAGTAAGCAGGTTGTTGATAATTATTAACTACAATTTAAAATTACTGAGATTTGATGGGAATTTACATTCTGATTCCTGCAGTACTCCGAGAATAATATTGAATGAATAGCTTCATAATATGAGAAGGTGATAATTACCCCGGGGAAAGAAACAATAAAATTCTGCAGTATAACATGCTCGTTTACACAATAACACTCGAAATAAGGAAGGGAAAGGGAGGTTTTTAAAAGACCTTGTGCTCAAATGACAAGGCATGAAAATTAAAAGAAAATGGAGGTTTGATTGCTGAGATCTTCCGTCAACACAACATTACAAGTTCCGGTAGATAAACGACTTGTTTTTCATTCCAATATTACATGAATTATCTAAACACAAAATTACATTAAAAAACCAATAAGTTCGGGATAAAAATTTGACTGTTCCCTTTCCAAAAGTGAAGTTTGAACGTACTTATAATCGTTCGATTTGATTCGAAAAAAAATAAACAACACCATTTATTTTTGTAATATTTTTTATTGAGGTATGAGGTAACCGAGTTGAAAACAATAACGGGTAAATTGAGCGTGATAGGAAATGCAACGAACTCATTTTGAGAGACACCATTGTAGTCAGTCTTTTACATAGTGAGCGGCTTGTACTACGATTTAGCAGCGTTTAGTCTTTAATCATGATCGTCAAAAAAGTAAAGTGAATTGCTCAATTGACACAAATCTAAACAATACTTACAAGACATTTTGTACAACATTAGGTATAATAATCTTGAGAATGATAAGCAAGCACACCATATTATTATGCTACTGTGTAGGTAGTCGCGGCAGTGATTTCGTATAGCACTTCCACATATTAGAATGGATGGGTTGTAGCTGTTTATGTATTTCAATGTTGCGTGCTCAGAATACGAAATGAATCTTTGGAGGAAGATGAATGAATACGTAGGAGGACATGCTACTACATTCCCCTAAATCCCTTTTGAATTAAACAGAGGAATATCGATTCCTCCCCAAATCAAAAGCCTATACTCACATCAAAATAAAAAAAAATGTTCTCCATGTGAACAAAGTAATCCAGAAATGTAATTCTGGACAGCGCGAGTGGATAATAGGCTTGTCGCAATTAGATTAGAGCTGTGTCACAAAATAGTCTTGTCAATCGGCAATAATGTAATGGAGACAGTCGTGCATGATTAATTGTTACTGAGAGTCAAATAAAATCAAAAGTCAAATCAATTATGAATACAAGGGGATCTGACGCAACATGCATGTCTACACGAACGTATTAAAAAAAACAAGTAGGAGAAGCTAGGGATTCCATTATTACGTAGCTGACGTCATCAGCGGAGTATTGATTTCGATTGGGTTGTCTGTCCGTCTGTGTGTCTGTGTGTCTGTCTGTCCAGATGATAACTTTCGAAAGAGG
>JAHZMX010005754.1:0-10618 GCA_027743895.1 Seira musarum
CTGCGAAATCAAAATCTGACGACTTGCCAAAAGCTGAGAGCGTGAAACAGACGTCGCCAGGAAGCGAAACTGATGGAAAAGATCAAATGAGTGGAACTGAGAAAAAAACTTTGAATACAAGGAAAACTAAAAAGGTTAAGAAGGGCTCAGCCATTTCAACAAAAGATGAGACAAATCAATCAGAGATTCAACCAAAAAGGAAGACATCTACTGCAAAGGACAAGGCACAGGAAACCAAAATTGAAGCGGAGGCATGTACCCCGAAACCTATAGAAGTACGAACGAACAAGAAGGCTCAATTAATGAAAAGTCCTACAAAAATCACTACTGACGAGATGAAAGGCGTTGGCACTGAAAAAGAAGAAAGTACTTCTAAGAAGCCCAAACGCTTGAGCACAAACGAGCCTGAACCCAAAGCAGGAACATCCAAAGATTTGAGTGTTGATGCCGAGAAAAAAGAGAAATCCCAAGAGGAATTAGTAATGAAGGGGAAAAAATCCCAAGCCAAAAGACTGACAAAGCAGGAACCTGAAGGTGTGTGTAGGTCCAAAGTTGTGAATGATTTTGAACAAGCAGTGAAAAATGCTCTAATAATGATGAAGGACAGCAAACCGAAACCTGGAAGCCTTAAAAGTAAGTTAAAAGTAGGTGTACAGAAAGCAGAAGCTGACAAATCAAAATCCTTAGTGGTTGACAAGAAAGAAAAAAATAAGGATGTCGGAATCAACAGAGAAGAAGAAATTTCTAAGCAGCTATCTTCGAAGTCTGACGGAAAAGTTGCGGTGTTGGGGGAGGAAACAGTTGAAGGAAACCCAAAATATGTTGAACAGGAACAGGATGCGAAAAAAGGAGTTCAAAAAACGGAAATGAAAATAACCGAAGCTGAAACGCCTCGTTCTGAAACACCAAGGTATTGTAATTTATAATCCTGTAATTTCTGATAATTTTGCTGCGATTCAAAATATTTTTTTTTCAATTAATGAAACATTTCTGGTTGTAGTAAGAAAAATGAAGAAGATGCCTCAAAAAAAGCTGCTAGGGAGGAACAAGCTGCGAAGAAAGCTGCAAGGGAGGCAGAAGCACGAAGGATTAGAGAAGCGATGAAGAATGTTCCACAACTAGAACTCACCGCCAGAAGGGTACAGGCTAAAGCTAGTGTGTACGTTGACACTAACATTTTTTTGCGAATATCTAGTCTAGACCTAGTTACATGTAATAGATATGCCAAAATTGTTTAATTACAGAAATTCAACAAGGGCTTCTCTCCCTGTGCCTCGTATTTGGTTTGGCAGGCTAAATGCTTATATGAAGGAGCTTCAGTCTTGGAGAATGTTGCCCATAGATTGCTATTATAAAACCCAAGAACCAGACCCAAGTATGGTGTATGGACTAATTCATCTCCTGAGATTCTTTAGTACGCTTCAATTGCATTTTTCATTTCTTCATTCAATTTTTCATTTTCTATCTTGTTTGAGAAGTCATGTATTTATTTATTTGTTTTCAGTGAAACTACCGGAGATTTTGAACAGCATGAGAATACCAATGCGCAAGATTCGTGTGGTGGCTCTTCACGTTAATCAAATAATTGAGTAAGTGTAGTTTCTTAAACTATTGCAGGGTATTATTTACGTGATTTCGGTGCTAATTGTTTTTCTCGGGTTATTATTAGACATATACACGGCTGTTATGATTTTGCGACGATTTCACTCTATCTGCCCCCGAAAGGTCTTTATGAAGAAGACCAAACTGGTTATGGTGCTTCCGCTGATGATAAAAACCAGTCAGGGCGACCTGCTGCTGTTGCAGACGTTCGACTAGGTAAAGGGTCATACAGTACCCAGAAACCACCGGATGATGCAAATTCACGGGTTGGTCTAAATCTTCCGAAAGTGGTAGATGTCCCCGTGGTTGAGGATGGAGAACACAATCTCACAGTCAGACTTAACGTTGCTTCTAAGAAAAAATTACGCGCTGGATGCTCTAGTCAAAAGGAAGGCACAAAAGATGAAAGTAACGACGAAACAGAAGCAACCACGAAAATAATACTGCTTCAAGAAGAAAACAAAGTTTTTAATAAGGTGGTCGTGAAAAAGGAAAAGGAATCAACACCGTCTGAACCGGTATTGGAAAATCCCGTTTCTCAGGAGCGTTCAAAGAAAACTGAAACTAATACAAAGGCTCCATCTCCACCAGTCCAACCAATGGCCCGCCAAGTGCGAAAATCTGCTGCCGATGCAGCATTTAAAAATGCACATATTTTTGCTTCTCAATTAATTCTTGCACCAAGATCAATGTCAGCATCACGAAAACAGGATGCTAACGCATCGTCACGGAAACGTAGGTTGTCGCGTGATGATTCTGAAAGTACAAAGAAGAAGAATCGCCGGGGCGTGACATCTGAAGGGACCAAACTTGAAGGCCATTTGGAGGATAATCGTGCCGAAGCTTTAACGGATTCTAGGAAGGAAACAGTTCCAAGTATTTCAAAATCATCTCAGAAACCTAGCCCTGTAGGGAAGCATCGACGCTCTAACTCATTTGTAGAAACCAGGGGAAAAGGGAACTCGCCAACTCCCACTCGTAGCAGGAACCTCTCTGGTCCTGATCGTACAAGTCGCAGTCTTGTAAAGGATCTAGGAAGAAGAAACTCATCCCCTAGAGCGGGAAGTCCTCCAAAGAAATTGCCCTCGCCAAGAATAACCAAATCCAATAGCTTCACTAAAGAATCTGGACCTACCAAAACTCCACATAAAAGCGCCTCTCCATCAACTTCGATAGGATTAAGATCGCGGTCAGATGAACGCCAGTTACGTTCCAAAGGTTGCTTGGTAAATGCTCTAGCACTACCCATGCATGTGGGCGGTTCCAGATCTTCAAGTTCAGGTCATGCAAAAGAAGAAAGATCGCCTAAACGAAAGGAATCAAGTGGTAAATTTTTTGATACTATCACTGATTTATCCACACCTGGCAAAAGGGATTCTTCCCCAACTCGTAATCTCAGGAGAAATCGAAGAATATAATTTAAAAAAAAAATACAAATAGAAGAATTTATTTTGTTTCTCTAATTTTTTCATGAATTTTCACTTGTTTAAATGTGCATTTTTAAGATTAATCATCGTTGATCGTTTTGATCATTTTTAGTTTTTCTATGATTAACGAATTCGAGAAGTAAACATCCAAATTTCAGCTGCATGCGGGAGTTTAACAAAACAAATTGTGTTTGCTTTACACTGATGAAAGAGTAATGTCTCATGAGGGAATTTCTTTTGTTCAGCTAGTGTCTTAGGATATAAAAATATATATTTAATGGATAAATATCGTGCAAAAATTACATCACATTCACATTCCTTTGAATTTTTTATGCTATTTCTGCTATTGTCAACGTCATTGTGGACCATCATGAAAATTTACAACGTGAAAAGCTGAAACGAGAAACAATAAGCTTTTGCATGAAATGTTGTGCGACTAGCGTAGAGACAGTGGCAATCACAATCAGAAAAGACGCATGACACTAAATTCCATGAGTTTGAAAGATTTAAGGCTAGTGAGGCTTTGAGTGATGATATTAATGTTTGGTTTGAAAACTCATAAAAAGCGTAGTTTAGTGAACTTTAAGTTTAGAAAAACAAATTACACAAAGTTACCAATTAGGTTTAACAATTTACTAAAATTACGAGCATCTCTGCAGAGTAAATCATGTGTCTTCCCAAAATTTGGGACTAAATATTGTTACTTAGCTGAGCAGAAGGAAGCCATATTGAGATTGACTTTTGACCCTCTGGCCGTGCCCGAGATAACTTTCGAAAGAGGTAACCGATTGACTTCGAACTTGGAACAAAGGTTTCTTGGGATGGACTTGAGATGATGCCTATTTCGAATCGCTAAACAAATAACGTCAGGGTCAAAGGTCGAATTTTTTTCATATGGAACATATGGCTTGTGATACCTCATTCGAAACCCCATGAAAAACTGAATAAAACTGTGTCATTAGAATTTCGACGAAATTTTTGAAGCGTCAACGGCAAAAGGTCGTTGAATTTTTTTTTTCAATGAAATACTTAGAGCTTGTGATAGCTCATTCGAAAACCATTTAAAAACTGAATAAGACTGCATCATTAAAATTTTGAAAATTTTTAACTGGCAACGGGAACTAGATCAAAACAATTTTCATGTATGTTGTTGTGACAATCAAATGGAGTAGGCATGAGTAAAGGCTAAAGACCTGCGATGAATTTATCTTATGACAATTTATGAGTCATTATGCAAAAAGGCATTTAAAATGTCGATTATAGGGAAATTTAACATGCTGAATTCAAATCTGGCGTCGATTTTAAATAAGCAGCATTTTTAACTCACAAAATTACCATCTTACTGGTTTAAACAAATAGTTTCTCATTGATTAAAATTCGAAACTTCCTTTAGACAGTTGGCTGGCTTCAGATGTTCAGATTCATAATCAGGGTCAAAAATTGGTCTAGACACACTATATTTCATTCCCCATAGCCCTTGCTCCCCCCTGGGGAGTTTTACTTGTGCGACAAACATTCGTGGTGTTAGAACGTCTGTAAAAATAAACAAGCAATTTTTAGCTCTTGGGGTATGTGAGACAATATTTGGAACAAGGTGGAATAAACTTTGTTGAAGTTAGAAAAATGTCTCAATTGGTCAAAAGGAGATCTCCCGAGCGATTTGAAGTTTTTGGGGGGAAGGATAACGCCGGGCCAAGTTCTGCATAATCATCATGATGTCCCAATGTACAATTTTAGCTGGAGAAAAGCAGAGTCAAAATTTCGTAATTTTCTCGAAAATGAAAGGTTATTTCTGAGTAGAAATGATCATTTCACCCCAAATGTGCTTTGACATGCATTTGATGATTTAATCCATTACGTAAAAATAAAGTTATGTACACGTAAGTAAAACCATGATTGTTGTAATTTGTAATCATAATCATTGCCTATAAAGTACATGCATACTCATTCAAATCAAACACAGCCGCAGGGAGTTGCAGAACAAAAAAAAGTCATTTAAATTGAATACAAGACAACGCAGCTTATAACAAAGTCAAGTGCATAAAAAGAACAAAGAACATAAAAAAGGGCATATTGGATGTAATGGTTTGTCCCTGGCCCTTAGAAAACTTTGGATATTGATTTTGTGAGGTAGGATGCAGACCAGTTGGATTTAAGACTTCATATTTGAAAGCATGCACGTGTTCTTAATTGTTATTATTTTGCATCAATAAAATTACGAGGAACAAGAGATTGTATTAGAGATGAATTGCGTTGTCTACATTTGAAACATTTAACCTTTTTCATAAGGTTTAATATTTCAAGATTTTGTTGGACAATATGATGTTGGAAGAAAGCAAAGGTAATGTGTTCAAAAGGTATTTTTTATGAGTCTGTATAAATTTGAATCCCATTATTTCAGACCAGACTTAAAATTCACGGCTTGGCTTGAATTGAAAGCACATCTTAACAATTCTTTTTTTTTCAGCTCAATGCTTTACATGATAAACTAAACTAAACCCAAAGTTGGATATAGAATCACAGTCTCTGAGAATGTGAGGATGAGTACATAACGTTATACAAAAACTTGTTTGAATCTGTCCCATCTTTGCTATAGCTATGTCTCCTGTCATAATAGCCATCGGGTCTCTTTTTGAACAATCAGAGCCCTATACTTAATCCACAGTATCACAGTAATAACAATCGAAACTCATAAGCAGAATTATTCAAATTACTGCTTCCTCATTTTATATAAAATGTTCAATCTTGTGTATGTCTTGTCTCACCTGAGCTCAATACTATAAATAACCTTGTTCCAAGTTATTATTCCATTAGTTTGATCCCAAGCTCTAGAAGTTCAGTCTTTAATCATCGACTTGAAACCGCATACAGTGAGTCTACAAATTACATAATATTTTACTTTGCATACATATATGTATTGGTGTTGTACTTGCACAGGAAAAATTTTTTCGGAAAATCCAAGATATTTAAGAAAACACGATGGGAGCTGATCAGAGCCATTTGGTGTAAGTGATCATTAGACTTTTTTTATTATTTTTTTTTTTCATGAAATCCAACAACCCAATATTTTTGTGCAAATATTAAAATACCATATTAACGTCTCCTTGAGACACGGCAAGGATTTTCCAGAATCACCTGCAGACGCATTTAGACTCTTGAAATTGTCAGATAGAAGCTTTCCAATTGAATTCTTTGAATGTAATAAAACCTTTTAATTTGAAAACTTCTTCAGTTTTCAATTAAAGCGTAAAGAGCTGATATTTTCACAGAAACAATTCATTAAAACTAAGAAAGAAAAAGTCTTCAACAGCAGATTCGGGGCACGCTGAGACTGATTTACGACAAAATGGAAAATTAATTGCGATATGAAAACCAGCCTAAGATGAACTCAGACATTTCAAGATTTTTGATCATTCATTTTATTTTTTGTTGGAAGGTGACTTTGATGGCGTGCTTCCTAATTCTCTAGCGACATATCTAATAAAACAAACGAAAATATCATTGTTTGAGTTTTACGTTCTCATAATTTAAGGTTATGGTTATATAAAGGCAATCAGAAATTAAATTCGAGCTCATGTTCACATGTGACATGAACAATGGGCAACTTTTTTCTCTGAGGAATTAATCTTGATAATCAGTTAATGAACTTGTTACTAATCTTTAATGCATATTCCCACAAATAAAATGAGCTTCTCCATTTCCAAAACAATGTTACTTTCATTCATAAATATCATCTGAGACTTCCGTTTCTTTTTCTTTTGGGATCCACAGGGCTTCTAACGTTCGGCAAAACAACGTCAACTTTTTCATTAATGGAACCGAGTACAATGGTAAGATTTTCCTGAATGAAATTCAAGATAGTAAAACAAGCGTGTCAGGCCCAAGCAAGCGTGAAATCAGTGTTTTCCAGGCAAAATCTCTTGACGACTCGTTTTAATATATTTTATATGACACAAATGAAGCAATTTTGCAAAGCATTGTTTCATGGAATTGCGTGAGCTAACAAACAATGAAAGTCATGTTTGACTGATTCATTCCAGTTAAGTCGGAAAATGAGCGTGATGTTGGTCCTACTTCACTTCTTGTCGATTTCATCCGTGATAAAGCCGGTCTGAAAGGAACAAAATTTACATGCAGGGAGGGCGGATGTGGCGCTTGCGTGGTGAGATTAGAGAGACAATCGTCATTGACTTGAATACAATATAATTATAAAAATCGTACCAATTAAAGTGTCACTTTTGATTGAAAAGGTGATGGTAAAATCAAAGGATCCAAGCACACAAAGTGATGTAGTTCGCGCTGTGAATTCGGTAAGAATGACAGGCTGACACACACGCAGTTGAAAAAATGATATCGATTTAAAAAAGCGCATTATTGTATCAATATGAATTGACAAACAAAATGACATTTTAGTGCTTACTTCCGGTTTATGCATGTGATGGGATGGAGATTTCGACTATTGAAACTCTTGGAAATAAAAAGCAAGGGTATCATCAACTGCAAAAACAGATTGTAAAATTCAGTGGGACTCAATGCGGATTTTGCACTCCAGGGATGATCATGAATATGTTTAGGTTAGTTTAGGGATTATTGAACGATATTACTTCCCTCAAAGATAATGCCTTACAACAATCATAAATATCAAATCAAGCTTGACGCAATCAAAACCGGGGTACAAAGCCGCTTCGGAGGAGCTCAAGAGAAAGTGTGGGACAGATATTGAGGCATGCAAAAATATTCATAATTAATTTATGTGCTTTCATTAGCGACTGTTACAGTCACTGATGTTAAAAACTGTATCAAAAAATAGGATTGCCCAAAATGTCCTTGCGTGGAAGCTGAGAAGGAATTAACGTGCATGAACATGAGTACCTCGACTTCAGCCAGCGAGGATTCATTTGACACATGCAGCAGTGGATCGCCTCTGTACATTCGGTTACAAAATGGGGAGGAATGGATGAAACCCACTTCGCTAGATGCCTTATTTGAAGGTTTGACGAGAATTACTACAGGAGGAATGAAGTACCGTCTCGTAGCTGGAAACACTGGAACAGGTATAAAAAGAATAAAGTTTGCATCAAGTTTAGCCGAATTGACATTCACAAAAGAATTTGTTAGGCGTCTTCAAATATGACGGTCCATATCAAGCATATGTTGATGTAAATCACATTCCCGAGCTGAAGCAATCCAACATAGAATCAACTGGAGTGGTTATCGGAGCAGGTTCGACAATTTCGACTGCATTAGATCTCCTTCAAAAAGCATCCGAATTAAATGGATATAGCTACACTGCCTTGATGGCAAAGCATTGGAAACGGGTCGCTAATGTTCCTGTCAGAAATGTATGAAAATAACATTTGATTTCAAGCGCGTTTGCAGTGTTCATTTATGGACTTTGAAATACAAACTTGATTTTAGGCCGGAACATTGGCTGGAAATTTAATGCTTAAACATGCCCATCCTGAATTTCCCTCGGATATATTCCTTTTGCTTGAAACCGTCGGTGCTAAACTCAGAATCGGTAAATTTTTTAGACAAGTCCGACAAAACAGATCAAGATTTAAAAGCGTGACTACGTGATAATAAAATGAATATTGATTTGCAGCAAGTTCCACCACTCTTATGAGGGACTATTCGCCATTAGAATTTCGTTCATTAAACATGATTGGCAAAGTGATTTTATCCATACATCTCCCTGCGTACAGCGGAAATGAATATTTTTTCAGAAGTTTCAAGGTAACAAAATAAGGACTTATACGAATCTCCAAACATTTTTATCAAAATTCATGCCAATTCAGACATGCACATGTAATGATAATTCTCTACATAATTTGCAGATAACACGCCGTTTTCAAAACGCGCACGCTTATGTTAATGCGGGGTTCCTTTTCAGAGTTGATCCAAAGCGAAACTTTAGTTTGAGGGATAAACCAACAATATGCTACGGAGGAATTGATCCAAGTTTTGTGAGATTTTAATTTATTTGATGTACATACAGACAATTAATCCGCTCATAACTCATGACATGGAGAAAAATCAATCACGTTTTTTTTCTTTATATATCACACAAAGGTTCATGCCACACAAACGGAAATGTTTTTCATTGGAAAATTCCTTAACTTGCAAACTCTTCAAGGAGCGATGGATGTCTTGGAACGAGAAATTAATCCAAACCATGTACCACCAGACGCATCCCCTGAGTATAGGAAAAAACTGACACAAACGCTTCTGTATAAGGTACTGTTCAATGAAGTAACTTTCAAAAAGCAATGCATTCGTTATTCACGTCGAGTTTTTCAAGGCAATCCTTGGAATCTACGGTGATGCTGCCAAGCCAATGTTGAAATCAGGAGGGACGGAAATTGAAAGAGGTCTTCATTACGGCAAACAAACTTACGATACAGACCCCTCACAGTATCCATTGTACCAACCAGTGGCTAAATTGGAAGCTTTTCCCCAAACTTCAGGTTTGCACTGGGAATGTTTTGTTGGGAATATATTTTGAATGGAGGGGGAAAGAAAAAAACAAGTATTCAGTGGTGATCGAATTAAATTGTTGCAGGGGAAGCGGAATATATAAATGATATTCATCCTAAAAAGGGGGAATTGTCTGCAGCCTTTGTTATAAGCACTGTAGGAAATGCAACAATTAAAAATATTGATGCATCGGAAGCTTTGGTAAATTAAATATGACAATCTTTAGCTTTTTAATGCGTGTTTCAAATATCAAACAATGTAATAATTTATGAATGGCTGAGACTCTATGAAAACATTAGTAATTCATCCGACAATTTTCATTCGTAGATGATACCCGGAGTCTTGAATTTTATAACAGCTAAAGACGTTCCTGGCATGAACAATTATTCTGTGTTTTACCCAGAAGTGGAAGAGGTAGAAAGCTTTGAAACTATTCATATTTATATGTACTTATAATTAGGTCATTATAATATCTTCTTGCGCTTGAAACTATGTGTATTGTACAATGGTAATAAATTGAAATTTTTTAAAGATTTTTGCGGCAGACAAAGTCCGATTTGCAGGACAAGCTCTTGGCCTCGTGATTGCGGATAATAGAGAAATTGCATTAAACGCAGCCAAGAAGGTTAATGTGATGTACGACAATATCAAGGAGCCGATTCTCAAAATTGAAAACACTGTTGCTGATGCGGAAAAACTTGGGAAGAAGGATGAATTAATCCTAAAAATTGTAAAATTACCAAAGGAGAAAGATTTGAAAGAACCAGCTCAAACTATAAAAGGCGAGTTACGAAGTAGGGGCCAATACCATTTTCATATGGAAACTCAAATTGCTATTTGTATTCCCATCGAGGATGGAATGGAGGTATATTCGGCCACACAATTCATTGACAATGTGCAGGCTGCAATTGCCGCTTGTCTTGGAACCACAAATAACAGGTTCTTGAAACATTCGAATTTGAATTAATTCGGTTTTTATTCAGTATATATTACGGGGCATTGTGAGATTGAGCTAAGAATTTAAACCGTTAAACATACTTCGTTTCAAAGTATTAATGTTACGGTGAGGAGGCTTGGTGGTGGCTATGGTGGGAAGATTTCCAAGGCGACCC
>JAHZMX010005755.1:0-17211 GCA_027743895.1 Seira musarum
CACAAGCCATATGTGACATTTGAAAAAAATTTCAACCGTTGACCCTGCCGTTAATAGTTGACCTAAAATTCTGAAAAACAATAGGTGTCGTCCTCAGTAGGCAAGGAACCTTTGTTTCAAATTTGAGGTCAATCGGTGACCTCGTTCGAGAATTATCGATCGGACAGACAGGCGGACAGACGGTCAAGGCAATCTCAATACTCGCTTTGCTACGCTCAGCTACGTAATAATATGTATGCCATTGCTAGTGACGTGGACTGTAAGTACTGACAGCTTTTATTCGTATCCGTAATCCAAATCCGACTTTTGAATTCCTGTAATTCAGTATCAGGCAATTAATTGGCATATTGGAAAGGTCCACTGCAGAATATTGTTCTGAATTTCTACAAAAAGGTTGGATGGATTTAATTTAAGGATCTTAAGATTGGCCTCGAAATTAAGTAGAATTGTGGATTCTAGATTATTTTTACTTCTCTTTTGACTGAGAACTCGGATCCGATTTTTTCTTACATTGACAAAGTAATTACATATTTATACGAATTACTGATTACAGTATAGTAATCCGATCACTGTAGTTGTGAGCTCAATTGATTCAATTTCACGTACAAAAGAAATGGTCGAAATGGGAAAGGTGACAAGCCATAATTTGACATAGAACAGCGACATAGAACAGAAGTAATTTCCAAAGGCGAACTCTTGAAGTTTAAGAAACCGGCGGCGCATTAACCGTTTCGTACTCACGCTGCAAAATGTTTGCCTGTTGGAATGCTATGAACCTATGAAATATCAAGAAATTAATGCAATGCAGAACGACGTGATTCATTTAGGTAAATATATTTGTCGCATTCGTAATCACAGAATATTCCGACGAACAGCTAGGCGAATCGATAAAGATGAGTATATAGTGATTTTTCCTTCTCTTGTTCATGATTTCATACATTCATGACATGAAATAAAGAATTAGTTCAGACAAATTTACATACAGGCCCAACTTAACTAAATGTGAGACAAAAATTTCAGGTTGCCGTATTAGTACGTATGCACTTTCGATGCGATCAGTTTTTCCGTCCGTCCGTTTCTGTGTACACGATAACTTTCGAATGCGTCAAGGTCAGGGGTTAAAACGTTTTAATGCATCATCATAAAGCTTGTGACAGCCCATGTGAAAGTTTAGGTCCTACAACTATTTGACGCTTTGTAATTTCAAAATTAGTTACCCCCGGCCCCCAGGGCAAGAGGGAATGGTAAAGTGCTGGAACATACACTATTAATGAGAACTTATTACTTATATGGGAAGACCTATTTTGATGCATGAAAATGATATTGCGATGTCAAGTGTTAAACTTTCCTGAATGTACGCACTTTCGTATATCTTGCCAGGGAGTTCATTGTTCACAGAAGCAGATACGCATCATCTCATTAATTAGTATGAGATAAGTATGAGACCGTCTGTCTAGGTATATTGATAATCTCTTTTTTATTCAACCAATAGAAAAGGTTCCACATGAAGCATTGGACCAACTCCTATGAAAGCAAACGTTTAAGCCCTCAAAAACCTGAGAGCAGTTCTACCAACGTGGTTTTAACAAATAACTCCGATGAGTCCACGGTATGAAAGCATATTTTACTTTTAAGGGGATTTTACAATTAGAGGAACATGCAACATGCAGCAAGTTTGAGTTCACTCATTTTTTATTATTCTAATTATTTTGTTGTTGCGAAATTGTTTTACAGAGCCAAATAAATATGGAGAAAGGCAATAAGTCAAACATGGCAAATGCGTCGTGTCACTTGATTGCTGATTTGAAAGCAGCACCTGGACACAGTAGTCTGTTGAAGGAAAACAACAAGCGAAAAAGGAAAGCAAACGATGATCGGCAAATGAAAAAACGAAAAGAGCTTTCAAACAGAAATGTTTTACAAAAACCTCTTTACGAATGCGCACATTGTCCTGCGACGTATACTCAGCGGGGTTCATTTAACAAGCACATGGTAAAATCATTTTTGCTTTCAGCTTATGTGTACAACTTAAAATATTAGGAATTACTTACATAATTTTTTTATTTCAGAAATCAAAGCATGGACCAAACCAGGAAACGTTAAAGTGTCAATACTGTGACAAGTCATTCCCAGACGTATTCAGTGTTACAAGTCACATTGTAAGTCGAAAGAAAATTTTTATACCACCTCCTAGTGAACTCTAAAATTTTGCATAATTACCAAAGCTGGTTGTTTTACGAATTTTTTACCGTCATATAGCAACTTGAGCATGGTTCCAAACCGTACAAGTGTAGAGAGCCTGGATGTGCTAAACGTTTCTACAAATCTTTCCAATTGACGAATCATGTAAGATCTTAAACTATGTTGAGTAATCTTTATTCAGATTGTAATAATGCTTTTCATTTTGTTCATTCATTTCAGGTCACCGAGAGTCATGCAATCAACTCTGCCCATCTGTGTTCAAATAATGAAAGTTTGACGAAGTTTGGGGATGTTGGTGATGCCACTATACCTCTTTTAGTAAATTCTCCGTTGGAAGAATCGTGGGAAGATGAAACTGAAACACATTCGAAGGAGAAAGAGGATTTACAACCGTTAATAGCTACAACGACTCATTTGACCCTGCCAGCAACTACTGAAATCCCGCCAAAACTTGAGACTGTTGGCGGAGAAGTTCTCGCATTTGTAAAAAATGGGCCCTGGGAAGAAGGAAACCAAGCCCCAAAGCAAGCGAGGAAGGCAAAGGCCACCAAAGGGCTTGAAGCAAAAGCCGAACCAAAAAACACCAACAAACTGATCGAACTAAAGCATCCTGATACCAATAGTATTGTCCAAGTGGACGAGAATTTGCTTCGTCAGTTTCTCAACCCCTTTCTTCCCTTGTCAACTTCCACAGAAGCGGGTAGCATCGAGGGAAATTATGATTTAAAAGAAATCCATGCTCGAATGCGAAGACTGTATTTAAGAAACGGTGATGTAGATTTGAGGAAGGAAGAAGAAAGTAAGCCGGACAAGAAAACAAAAATCACCAAAACATCTACGAAGAAGGCCAAGAAAGTTGCGTGTGTCCGAAGGGATGCCTATCCTAAATGCTAAAACCAATAGGATCGGGTTATCGGGTAAGAAATCTGCACTTTACTTAATCTTTGAGAACATTTTTAGTATTTAGCAGAATTAGTTTTCCACGAATTTAAATAGTAATTTTGTTTCTGATTATTCCCAGGAAATAACTTTCGACAGCGCGAAGATTTATAACTGCTTTGAAGATTTATGACTCGATGACTGGTTCATGATTCGATTCAGCACCGCCTTCATGAAACTTGCATAAAAGCTTCTATCTCATAAGATATGTACTTATATTATTTCATGGCGCATTCTTGCAGAGTTGGATGTATAGATGCAAAACTTTGGTAAAAGATCAAACTGATGATTTTAAATTAATAATGTCAGTATGTTTTCATCTTTTGACTGATATTTTCTTCATTTCAGTAATATGAATTGAGCTGTGTGCAACTACGATTTTATGATGTGTAGTTTAGTTTTAGTTAGCCCCAAAATAAGCATATAATATGTCTTTATTTTCATACATACCTAAATATAAATATAGGTACACCTTGGGATAATTTATTAAAGTATACAATCAAAATATGTAAATTATGAACTGAATTGATAGTTGAGAGCAAGTACATATAGTCATATATAGTCAGTGTCAATAGTCAAAAATGAATAAATAGTCATTTTTCTGTCTACAAAAGTTACAAATGTACAAATATTGGTTTTTAATTCGATGGTTCTCTATTTAAGACGCACAAAGGGTGATCATATACCATTTGAAGGTCCATATCCATTTGTTCCGTAATCCAGTCCCTTATGCGCTTTGCTGACTCGGTCCATGAACTCTCCTGGAATTAGTTGAGATTTTTTGGGCAAATCCATGAAGAAAGTGTCTTGAACATCACGTGCAGCATGGTTCTGAGGTATAAAAAGAGCGTCGAAATTCCAGAAGGAACTTTCCACCCAGCGATTCGAAGTCATTTCTGAAAATCCCATTTCTAAAAGGTTGGAACGAATTTCACTACACATTTTCTGCAAAGGATGAAGTTGTCCGCAGTTAGGAGGTCGGCCCATAGATTTGAAATTATACCTTTTAAACTTCGTATGCCTCCAGCTTCCGTTCGTAAGCATTTCAGACGTGAGTTCAGATGCTTGCTTTGTGAATTCTAATGTAAATCCAGTTCCCTTCATAACTTTAAAGAACTTCACCTCACTCCGCGTGATCAATTTCCGTTTCTTCAGATCTGCTAGCATAGCCATTTTTACTTCCGACCATTTTCCCTCAAATCCTGCGCTTAGGTAGCTTTTAACGTTATCCTCGATTGAATCGACTGTGCGAATCACCCTCACAATCCCACCCTCTTTCACGGTCTTTATCCATTTATTGGCAATCGCTTTGCTCATTCCAATCTTGCAAGTCGTTGGGCCTATCATGATCATAAGCTCGTCACCTGAAACGCCGGCATTTCCAGTTGGAACTGCAGCAAACACAATTGCTTCGGGACTACCCTTTTCCAGAACTGCCTTTCCTTCGTTTGTGATCTCGATTTTTGTGGTTGAACTTTGACTAAGGCGAACAATATCGTCGTCACAGGATTCCAGACTTTTTAATGCGCCAACGATTAACTGATGATTTTCCTGCAGATCCTGGGATAACTGAAGAGTATCTGCAGATTCCTTGTCGTCGAGGTAGACAAGTATGCGATCTTCCAGTGTGTGGGGCATATTGACACTTGCAGTTGTTATCGATGATAATTAACTTTAATTAATAAATTGATGCTGACTTCAATTGAATAAAAAGGGACTGTAAAATAGCCTTAAAGGATCATCTGTCTTGCATTGTATTAGGATTGCAAAGGGAAGTAACGGACGAAATATAAAATGGTTCAATATAACCTGGGTATTGCGTCATCCTCTCCCTCCCGTTTGCTCATTTAATCATACATCACCCCAAATTCATCATTGGTTCTTCTGTCTATTTTGTGCACGAATAGATCCAAAAACAACCTAGTTAAGTTTCAGACCTTCTCTTTAATCGTTTATTCGTGAAATGAAATATTTATGATAATGCCTTTGTAGTTGCAGCTTTTCATCTTTTAATGTCATCGTTGTAAATAATGCTAAACAATAATATGATTTCATTACACCCTATGTATCTCCCATTTCTTAGTTCTTCTCTCGGAAAAAATAAAAGTTCCATACTCGTGGTAGGTAAATGAATGGTCCAGAATTATTATTAAGGACCTCCCTCCCTATCCAAACTCAAACGTGGTTGGGAACCGAATGAGGGCAGAATCACGAACATTGCCGCCACTTATTAGTAAAATCGTAATGGTAATGGTGAACCTGGACAAACTTCAGAATTAATCATCAGTCTAGGTAGGAAGGAGGAAGATGAAGAAAAATATTGCATACTGCATTCTATTTTAAGAGATTAATTTCATTTTCATAACCACTTTGAGGAACCAGAATCCTGGTTAAATTCCCAAGCATATCATACGTCCGTCAATTCAGTTCACACCAATACTAGATATAAGGAAAACCGTAGGATTAATAAAAAATAAGAAACATACTGGGTTTCATATTTTTTCAATTTTGCAATTCAATTCGAGGCTCTTGCTGTGCATAGTGCAATATTCACGTTGTTTGATTGACCTAAAGTCTCATTAGTCCTAGACGTCGTAAAGTAAAAAACTGGTAACTTTACAACTTACAATTACTTTGAGAGTTTTATCCTCCTGCAAAGCTAACTATCCTGTAATTGTCAATCATGAATCATATACATACCCATGCACTTGCACTACGTTGCTTTTCAGCTAAACTTTTATAAATGCAAGAGGATACCAATTCTCTGAGACTGACTGACTGAAAAAAATAAACCGGGACTCGTTTCATGACCGTATTATAAAGCGTATAAAAAATCTTTACTTTTACACGCTTACCTTAATGCAGCTTAATACATGCAGATGCAGGTCTTGATTTTAGACTAGTACATGTAATACTTTTTTCATTTTAAAACATGTGAGAAAATTACTCGAAAACGAGAATAGGAATATCATAGCACGAAACACTTCGGAATTTAAATTACTGTAAAGTATTTACGAATATAACTACAAGAAATCGAAATATTCTGAAAACTTTGTGACGTGCAAAATTCTGTTTTAAAATGTCTGGGGCACCTGGAGGACTTCAAATGTTATTTCAACGAAAACGCGATGATGGAGTTCAAAAGATATTTAAACATTGGAGTAAATCAACGAATTGTGACATGAAATTTTCAATTTTCATTCCGGAGTCTGCAAGACCTTCCGAAAAATTTCATCCTTTGATTTTTCTTGCTGGGGCATTCTGCAATGAGCAAGATTTCTTGAATCGAACAAACTTCCACGAGCACGCCAGTGAATTTAAATTTGTCGTAATTTGTCCTGACACAGGACCCAGTACGTTGGACAATCAATAATTAATTTAGAAGTACGGAGAACATTTCAGTTAATATATCAATATACTTTTTGCTTTGCAGAAGTTGATGTTCCGGGGGACAAAGATTCCCAGTGGCTTGGTCAATCCGCTAGTTGGTACATTGATGCTGTGAAGGAACCTTGGAGCAAGCATTACCAAATGTACACTTATGTCTCGAAGGAACTTCCCGAATTAGTTTTGAAGCATTTTCCAGTATTACCAAAGTTCGCAATTTGTGGCCACAGGTAATTTTTATTGAACATTTGATCAGACCCGTTAGGCTTATGGATACCTATTAAAAACTGTTAATTTTTAGTATGGGTGGAAGTGGTGCAGCAGTGATTGGTCTGAGAAATCCAAACCGTTTTCAATCGATTTCTTTATTTGCCCCGAATTGCAACCCAATATCCTGGGGAAGTGATGCCATATTTGCACCACTTCTTGGAAAAGAGGAAGCTGATAAGGAAACTCTTTGGATTTTGTATGACTCAACGGAAGTTGCAAAAAGATATGATGGCCCGTTTCGAAATATCT
Source organism: Seira musarum (assembly GCA_027743895.1). NCBI lineage: Eukaryota > Metazoa > Arthropoda > Collembola > Entomobryomorpha > Entomobryidae > Seira > Seira musarum. The sequence goes on from JAHZMX010005755.1 coordinate 7,048, forward strand.
TGGTTGATCAAGTACATAAAGAAATCTACTGTAGTGATATATTGATGTGAGTGAAATATCAATCACAACTGTTTTTTAACTTTGAAAAGGGAACTGAGGACGAGTATTATAAAAGGACCAAGACCCTGAATCCTGAGCGGTTAGTGGCCGCAGCTGAAGCGAATCCAAAAGGAGTAAAAGCCATTAAGGTCAATTTAAGATTTCATCAAGGATTGGGCCATTCCTTTGACTTTGTGGAGAAATTTTGGAGGTCACATTTTCAACATCATTCTCAACAATTAGAATTGTCCTCTTTGTTTAACTAATTTAAAAAATAGTTTGTCAAACATTTTAATTCTGGCTTTAATGGTTTGACCTGGGGTTCATACTTACAAGGAATGTGCACGGTTGGTTTCTCTCATATTTTTCAAACTGACATTGGCATTCGATAGAGCATCAAAAATAGTGCTTATAGTGTAAAAATTAGCTCAACATGAGCCCTTTTAATGGTTAACTAATGACTGAAAAGTTTGCAACCATGCGCTTTAAAAATATGTTATTGGAGGTTTGCTTATGAAAAACGTTACTGGCGATTGATTTCCTCCTGTGACTATCCAAAATTCAAATTTTTAACGGGAAAAAAATATATTCATCATTTAAGAAATGATAATTTGGCACAATTTCTACAGAAAACATTGCAAAAATGCACCTGGGACACATTTTGAGAATGTTTTGTCATGGTAGACTCCATAAAAAATATCCTGAAATTCATATTTGCAAACTTTCCAGTCGACTGTAAACCACTAAAAGGGCTCATGTTGGGCTAATTTTCACACCGTATGCACTATTTTTGATGCTCTATCGAATGCCAATGTCAGTTTGAAAATTTGAGAGAAACCAACCGTGCATATTCCTCGTTAGCACAAGTTTTTGCATAAACATATTTACTTTGAAATAAAATAAATAAGTACTACAAGCGAATTTTGATTTTTTTCGGATTTTCACTATTTTATTAAAAACTATTTATGTGTTTTATGTATTTGTGTTACATTATAAAGCTATATTCATACGGTTAAAATTTTTTGATTGTGCATGTGCGTGACATACTGGATGACTAAGGTGCGAATAATAATGATGGAAATTTTGGCATAATACGTGACTTAATTTGTAAGGACGTTCTTCGGGACTGCCTCCATTGTACCTTGTTCGGCTACAGCGGGGGTAAACATGACCTTGTGGAGATTTCTAAAGACTTTTGCAAAAAAGTCAAACTCTGGACGAAACGTGTCATCATCGTTCCAACAGCATAAAATTATTTCAAATCTGCAGTAAATAAAAAGCAAGTTCAAAGAACTTTATCAACCATTTTTTTAAACATTTAAATATTTGAATATGGCTGTCTTACATTTCTGACGATGCAAAGTCAGGCATTTCAAGTTCTCCATGATCTTTCAGCAAAAAATCATGTATATGCTGCACTTCGGGGCATTGCTGTCTCCTCAACGAAAATATTTCCCACAAAGTCTTTCCGTAATCCCAAACGTCAGATTTCTTGGAGAATTGTTCGTAGCAGTAATCGGGAATAGTAAGCCATTTCTTTGTAGTTGCATCAATACAATCCAGTGATTCCTCTGCCGGAGGATATCCAATGTTCCCTATTTTAACTCTAAGGGTACCGGTCACATAAACGTTTGCTGTAGATAAGTTACCGTGAATAACTTTGTTCTTGTGAAGGAAACGCATTCCATCGGCAATTTGTCGTGCCCACACAATCAGTTCCTTTGTTGAAAACTGAAGTGGTTTCTTTTGAATTTCTTCTGGATTATTAGCTTCAGCAGTATCTGCATGCGTGGGTTTTGCAATCATCATTAGTCCAGTGTCTTCGCCTGTGGGAATGCTTCCCCCGACCTTTCTTGTTTCTTGTAAAGCTGATGCTGTTGGCTCAGAGAATAAATCGATGAAATGACTTTGGTTGAGATCAATAAAATCGGCCAAACGTCCATTTTCACAGTAGTCAACGAAAACATAGACTTGTCCTGTAACAGTAAATAAGTTATCCTTATTAAATACATCCAAAAAGAGAATTTTATGTACAGATAATTTTTAACTCCAGCTTAATTAAAACTCACTCTTGTGAAGCAGTTTCGTATACGCCCCTCTGAGATTCATTACGTGTTCATGTGCCTTTGGCAAACTTGCCAAAATCTTCAATTCCGTGAGAATAGATTCCAGCATGAAGTTATCATCCCTTTCAGACTTGCCCGTCTTCACAGTCACGGTTGACCATTCCATTGTGAGATCATTTCGTACCTTTCCCAAGAACACCATTCCATACACGCCATTCTCAATTGTCTTCGTGAGGTCGACTTTGAAATGTTGGCTTGACGTTTCGAATTTATCATCGTACGCCACAAAGTTTGTCCAGGAATTCACAGAATCTAAGACATGAACTGATAGGCATGAAGTTGGAGTAGAAGTACCGTCGCTCCTACCGTTGCCAATGCTTTTGAACCTCTTCTCTAAGTCGGGAGAACTTGAGCCATGTTTAACAAGACGGTATCCGTATTTTGAAGGACTGCTTGCAGATCCCTCATCCTCCCTTGTCACAGTAATTTCTATAGCTGCGGCGACACAATTTACCCCGGATGTAACAATGCTTGAGCTTGGAGAAGGAGGTGGTGGAGGCAAGCCTTTCCTAAATTTATTGATAATTTCTTGATCTTGCGGAGGCAATTTTTCGTATAATTGTTCGTTCCTTTTGAAGTTCAACCAAACAACAGTTTTTATTAGAAGAAACCCGACAAGAATGAACACAGCGGCAAACGTGCACCTCACAATTTTCATGAAGACGGATGAATTTGCTGTACAAAAAAGAAATAAATATATTTTCTGAAATATAATGTACTAGAGAAATTGTTACTGCCCTTATTGGTATTGCCTGCTCACCATTGGGGATCAAGTTCATCTCCCACGTGGCGTTCCCGAATGAATTCTCAACTACGCATTCCAGTCTTCCATAAAATGCATTGTTTAGTTTTGGCAGTCTCAAGTCGACCCATGACACATCTTCCATTTCTTTGTTCACACCATTGGTCTGGTTATACGAGAACGTCAACCCAATCTCTTTCACGAACAGGGGTAGATTCCCACCATTATATACCCACGTCACATTTGGCCTTGGTGTTCCTCGCCCACCACACCGTATCGTCAACTCAGGTTGATATTCAAACTCAACCACCACCGTTCCATTATAATGCGGATCCGATTGCGTAAAATTATTCCGATTATTATGCCTTGTCTTATTCCAATCTTCATTCAGCTCGTTGATTATAAATTCAGGTAATATGAGTTCAGGTGCATTCTCAACTCTAGCAGTTTCAGTCCTTTCAAAAGTTTCAGTCTTGGACTTATCACGGCCTTGAATTATTATGTCCTTTTCAATTTCCGTTTTCTTAATATCACGATCAATCACAGGTACGGGGGCTCCTTCAGCTATTCCATTAAGGATCCAGCCAATGCAGGTAAGCAAAATGATGAGAGCCACAGGTCCATTGGCTGCTCCCATCTTCTTTGCTCCAAGCAATGAGCATGCCATTTTGCCATTCAAGGTGAGAATTTACCAAAATGGTTAATTGTTTTCCAAGAAGCTCTAACAGCCGCCCCTTCCTTCTCAGTATGGGGAACTGAGACGAAAGATCTTCAAAACTATTTTCTTTCTCCAGCTCGGATAGATTCTTTGGGTTTTGACCCAACAATGAGAATTTATTAAATAACTGAATTGTGTAGGTTATTAATTTATAACACACTTATTAATATTGCTCTTTAAGATTATATCACAAACTTTAAAAACTATACATGCTACCAAAGGGTTTATAACACTTGTAGCTCAACAACACAAAAAGGAACTTTGGAATTTTAGACTCACGTTTTTTAATCTAGTCTTTATCCTATTTTTCCGAAGGATTTTGCTCGTAAAAAAAGAATGTACAAATCTATTTTGGTTCTTACTTCATGTTCATACAGATGTATTTTATACGTTACAGTTACATTCGATGTTTTTTGTTCTCATGTCTTCCCTTGGAAAAGCTCGTGAAGTTTCGTTGATCGGCTCACGCTTTACTGACACTACGCAATAGCAATAGTAATAGAGACGTTTTATGACACTATAAATCCATTTTCATGACATAGATTTCTTACGGACGGACAGACAGCAAAGAAAAACATAATGAGTTTAAAGTTGATTATTTAAAAATCTGTTTTTAGCCTGTAGCTATCAAACTATGAAGAAAGTGTTTCATACCCTAAATCAAAATGCGCCTTGAATTTTTTTCATACACGTAACATTATTGCATGAACAACAAATCCAGACGGATTGAAGATAACTGCTGTATTACTATCCTCTTGTCGAGTACCTAGAAGCACCTGCACAATGCACGTCATTCAATCTTTCTTGGAAATTCCAGGCACAGGAACTGAAACAAGTTTTTGGAAACCCTAAAAAGTTACTTGCAGTCTTGTCAATTTCTTTGTTTTACACTAGTAAATGCAACAAGTTAGATCCAGATTTTCTATCAGGTATACAAAGGTTCTTTAGCACGCCCACACTGAACTTGATTTAACGACTGAGCTCATGAAGCGTTGAACTTCCACTGAAATAGTGAAATAAAAACCGACTCGACTGTCGCGTAATAGAAAAAGCATTATCTCATTTGCATTACAACAGGAAAGTCAGTTTGTCTATGCATAGCTTTAACTTTGCTTCTTGCTAACAGAGTAAGCTTTAATCCTATTTGCTTAACTGGAACATAACGCGTCAACTTTGTTTGGTTCTGACAAGGAACGACTGGCAAATTAGTATTGTAAAGAAGATGCAAGTTAGGGGGAAAAGATTCTGCAAACTCAAGTAATTTTATCTTAACTTTGCATCGCCACACACCAAACCAATCCAAACCACACCAAAACTTCGGATAAGGAAAAATTGTGAAAAGAGTAGTCTGTATTCTGAGGTAGGTAAAGAAGCCAAGATTAATGATTTCACCTTCAATGAAGATCAAAAATGCAAAAGAGCTTGGCAGTGCACAATACTAATTTCAGTGCAATCGTTTTGCAATATCCTTTCTTTGGTGCTCACGAAGGCGATCTGATGATTCATTTCAAGTTCGCTCTGTGCATCTTAGAAATTCTCTTGGTGTCATGTCAGAAATACATGTACATGAAAGCTGAATGCAGTACACAAAAATACTCAATGATTTCTCAATACACCGATTGCCTATTATTTAACTCTGTTCATTTAAATTTGCCGAACGACATGATATGAATGCATGTAGAAATAATGTATATTCTTTATGAAATATTATGTACAAGGCAAACTAGATACAAAACGCTCATATGCAATTATATGGTACATTTTTTCCTTCGACAAGTAATTATAATTATCATCAATTACCAGTTAGCACATGTTCAAAAGCTGAACTTTTCAGCGGGTGCAAGATGCAAGAGAATTATTGCGCATACGTTCCGTCCTCAATTTCATTTGCATGATGAGAGGATGAAGATAATCCGTTACATATACACTGTCTTATTGAACCGTTGATGAGAACCCGATCTATGAGGAACATGCAAGAACAAACTAAATTTCGTCAACTTGTACTCAGAAAGAGATAGGAAGGAAGGGACTAAGCAGACACATAATTTAAAGACGAGTGTTTGCTAATTATAGAAGCGGATCTGTCACGCCTGATGCGGAATAGCTTAAGTTATGACCACTTTTTAAAAATGTGCTCCATTTCATAGGAAGATAGGACATGCAATGCAAAGCACAAATATTTGAATAAATATGTAGAACATTCTGATTCAGAGGATTTTTCCGTTAAACAGATCATCCAAACTAATTCGTTTCACCTTTTTCTAGGAACTATTACGTAAGCATGCATCATTGTTTTAAAAAATGATGCAACTTTTATGACAAATATGCTAGTTGTAAATGAATATACTAAATCTAGTGCGTCCACGATATTAAAACCTTATCACTATATCCAAAGGAGAGAATATAGACATGAAAAAAGTCTTTGTTCGGTAACAATTATCTCCTCCCAGACAAGCCTTTCGGAAGATTTCCGAAAATCACACCAATTTCATTACATAAGTCTTTAATGAGTTTTACTATTTGAACGAATCCTAAGTCATGTATTCTTTATCGTTGCCCTGAATGTCGGAAAATCACTTAACCACCAAATTCATTCACGATTTTCCATAATGAGCTTATGGAAAATAAAAGCAAATGTGGACGTGGACACGTCAACCCCAAATTTTAGTAATTAGGACGATTGAGTCTGTGGAAAATGTAAATATATAATAATATTAGCATGATATTTTACTTTATCTTTTTATGCCATTGTTCATCTTCTCACAAATTCCAATACATAATTGGGTACAACGGCTCGTTATTGTGTTGCACTTGTGACTCATATATGATAATAATTAATAATACAATCAAAACATTGTCCAGAAATGATTGCACATTGACGGAATTAGTGCAGGATGTGATATAATATAAGGTGGCGGAAAAATGATTCTGCTCAACAAAGTTTACATTTTTTGCGTAATCCAAACACAATTTGGCCATTATGTTTGCATTTGTCAAACAGGCTTCATCATTTGAAGTTACGAAATTTCATATTAGTTACTACTCATAGTCATACGCTTGTTTACAAGTCTGCTAGTACTGCACTTGTAACATTAAAAGCCAAGTCAAGCTTTTCAACCTTACCTTTTAACTCAAATGCATACATATTATCATTGAAAATTATCAACTGAATTAGTGACGGCTAATTACTATTAAGCATTTTTAATGTTAAAATAAAAACTTGTCCAGCTTATTTAGGTTGCACTTCTCACAAAAACGGCTTTATATGAATGAACACAATTTGAAAGGGCTTGATCATTATAAAAAATGTTTAACCCGAACAAGGCAAGAAGTGAAATGGATCACACTCTGACGCGGGTTGATTGTCTTTTTCTAAAATCATTTTGCAGGTCATATATAAAGTCAATGTACAAGTAAAACGGTCGGCTGCCAATAGTTCAAAGGGTTTAAATACCCTTTCATAAATTCTTTGAGAATTTGGATTTCACACTTTGAAAGCTTTACCTCATTAGTATAGTCAGCAAATAAAAGGAAAAAAGTTTTGGCTGCAAGAAAATAAAAAAGAAATGCATATTATACAGTTACAGTTCTTGGAACTATATAAGTATGTATTTCGGATCGAAACAGTAAAAAGCAGCGAACATAATTTAACAAAGTCTATGCGTCAACTTTTGGGTCGGTCATTGAATCCAAACCCATTGACTCTCATTTAATTCTATGGGTTTGATTGAATCCAGGCTGACAAAGTTCACTATCGCTTACTCTATGTCGATTTCTTTTCGTCCGATATGTCTGGCGTATTTTTAACAAGCACTAAATTGTGATATAATCACAAAGTGACATGATCGCAATTATGTCACCACAACAAATAGAAGAGTTTGTTCTAGCGAATAAAAAATATTAAACGACATCTTTTACGATATCAATATGGATAAGCAACCAAAAAGCAGAGTACAAATGACTTTTGTTTACCAAGGATGGCATGTTCCATGAGTCCATAGGGCGCCATAAAATATGTACATACTTACTAATATTCATATTCATTCATTTCATGATATTACCCACATCAAATTATTGTTTTGATAATATTATTAGTACCTATATATCATAGTCGTAAAGATGGATTAGGAAAATATGAAGAATGCATTCACACGTGATTGCAGCCAATCGAATATATAAATTGATTATTTGTCCCCTAAATCTTACTTCACCCAAGCACATCAGGATTATGGATTTAATCATCAAGTCATGGCCAAGGCCATTAAAGGAAATGGTATTATTTAATCGTAGTAGGTAATTCATACGGGTAGAGTCTTATTGGCAGTTTTCATGATCACAACGATTAAAATTGTGATGCAGACCTTTCATCACAACTGGCAAGACTTACAATAAGAAGAAGGCATTTCATTCAGGATGTCGGATATCCTAATTCCACCAATTTCATATTTCCATATTAAGGCGTGTCTTGTAAAATTAAAACAAAGAGATGTAACTTTTTTACATGAATTTTTCTTCAAAGATAATCGTTTTTGTACTTTGTACAGTAACAATTATTAGCAAATGAGAACTAGGCGCAAGTTTGTATGGAGTTAATTTTACTTATTTCTGTTTTATATGTAAGTTGGAGGCAACAAATCATGTTTATTACTAACCTTATCATTATTATTCAAGCAAGGCAAAAGTAAATGCTTAGGTATTTTAATTAAAACAATCGTAGAACGGCGACTGCTGGGAGACTAAATGCTAATGCACTGTTACAATTCTTTCAGTAAATACACTAGCGTTAATATGAACATTTTGAACTTCCCTAGCATTGTAAGTAAAGTGGTCAAAATTTAAGATCATTTTACTTCTATCTGATATTGTTTTTAATTTGCTTATGATTATTATTATACACACATAAAACATAAATACGAAGGAACATTGCGCTGTTTAAAGTAACGCTTACACATTTTATACAAGAAGAAGGTAACGTGCGTGAATTTTAATTTCATAGTTGTATGAGATGTTTTTAACAAAATGTGCATTGCCTCGCAAATGTGGAAGTTTAGGTACAAGCATTGCATTGTAGTACTCAAATTAGATGGAACTATCAAAAGTATGTAGCATGGGAAAATATTTAGGCTTAAGCTAGCGTTAAAAAATAAACCAGACGAATGATTTAAGTAGACTCGACTTTAATAAGGGAACCTAATGAATAAAAAAGATAAACACTAAATCTTACTCATTGTGACAGATGTCCAGTGAAGGTGCAACAATAGGATTAATAATTAGCCATTTTTAGGCCTATTAGGCCTTACGGCTGTAATGAATACATTAGTAGGGCGAATGCTTGTAAGAAGATTGTATCGTTAGGCAAAATAGTAAAAAATTATTTCCTCATTCAAGCTTGAAATGATTTTTGCAATAAACGTCTTATCGATCATCTTACCTAACAATTTCTTTCGTCTTCAACAATCGTCAGCACTCAAAGTGTAAGAGCGCTTTTACGATATCTCATGCGAAATTTATCGTTAAAAGTTGGATCAGAATTAAATAATCTTCAAGATTTTAAAATGATCGAAGTGTTCCTTAAAAGTTTACCTTTTATACTGGCATTAGCCTTTGACTCTGTATTGGGCTATGGTCACTATCCCCAACAATTCAGCTCTCCCAAAGCGCAACAGCAGCAACAATTCACTGCGCGGTTTCCATTCTCACCTCAGGCATTCGGAAAAAGTCAATACAGTCAAAATGCTAACAATATTAACATAGAAAATTCACGCAGTGTTCAGTCATCATCTGCAACTGCAACTATCGGTGTAGACGGAACTGAATTTTTTGACTTAAGTTATACTTACGATAACAACACCATATTCTACCCTGGTCAAAGGTTTGATAGGTTCCATCTTTTGATGGATGTTTCAGCAACAAACCGGACCCCAAGTAACTACGAATATACGTAATAAGAAGATTATTGTTAAAATGATATTTTCTTATAACATTTTGCATTTCTCACGTTACCCCGCTTAACATTTTGTATCTTTAATAGGTTCAATTCGTTCTCAGTGTGTTTTTCGGAGCACGGAGGTACGCACATTGATGCTCCAATACATTTTAATAGGTATGGATGGAGGTTGGCAGAAATCCCTTTGAACAGACTTGTTGATGTTCCAACTGCTCTCATTGATGTTGAACGCCATGTCTTTGCCCTCCGAAATCCAGATCGGTTCACATTAGAATTGCAGCATATTCAAGAACATGAATCAAAATTTGGTGCTATTCCTCAAGGAGCTCTTATCCTCATCCACTTCGGCTGGGGACAATTTTGGCCAGATCCAAGAAGATACGCAGGCTGGGACAACTCCACCGCTGGATTAGGTGGACCAGAATTCACTCTAAGTTATCCAGGTAATCAAAATTGACCTTTTCCACTGCAGTTACTTGCGAAGAATTTTTTTACCACAGTGTAATAATTTTAAAGCTGTATCTGCGAGTGCTGCCGACTGGCTTCTGAGGGAACGGAAAATTATTGGCCTTGGATCTGATACACTTTCGCC
>JAHZMX010005756.1:0-11761 GCA_027743895.1 Seira musarum
CAAAATTACTTGGAACCAAAGGTTCATAATGCAACAATAAATCCACCTAAATTCTAAAGACGTCCCTTGAAAATCGCATATTTTGCTCCTCCTCATATTATTGTGACGCACCTTAGGTTGTGAAAAAGTCAATGCATGTGATATGATATGATAAAATCTCGTTGTCATCGTTCTAGTAAAAAAAATTGTATAAAATAGTTCCCATATTTTTTATGGTGGATGTGAATTGGATTGGAATGGTTGCTGAAGAATTTGGAGGAAAAAATTGACTGGCTACAAAAGAAAGAGCTTGGATTGGTCCAAAAAGCAAAGTGGCAATCATTGAAGTTTGTATGTACCTATGAATCCGAATGTGTGATTATTACTTTTTTTTGCTTGATGAAATATGGGAAATTAATGTAATTAAAAAATACAGCATGATTTATTAAGTTTCATATCGTTTGGACACGATGAAATGAAGAACATGAAAATATATTGCGAATGGTTGATAAAAAAATATAATAGTTCAATGAATACTTATGTAATGTTACCGACTTTGCACAAATGCACTAGATAATTTGAGACAATCGAATCTGAAAAATTGAGAATTGTAAAAAAAAATATTTGGAAACGATAATGAGCGAAAAACTGTTAAATATTTACACATCATCAGCTTTCTTTGTCCGTCTGTCAAAATATAAATGATACTTAAGTAAGTAGATTAAGTACAAAAACACTTGTGTTTTTGTTGTTGCCTGAGAGATTAATTAAGTAGGGATCTGAACATTTCTCACGGAATTCATTTTGTAAATGAATTAACATAAATTCTGTTGGAATGTATATGTATTGTACTGTACTTGTAAGATGAATGGAAAATGAGATGAAAACGAGTTCTTACCGTTTTCCTAAAAAAAGGAGAGTAAATGTCATGATTAAAAAGAAAGGTAATCATAATCATAGAGATAAAAATAAGATAGGAAACTGAAGATTTTATGAATTTTTATTGGTAAACTAAATCATATGTAATTTTTTAATGATTCGGTATCAACTTTTTTTAACCTTAAATAATTTAGTTTGGCATGAATGAAATGAAAGTGGAAAACATTCAATGTTACAATGTAGCATTTAAAATATCTATACCTAGAGAAAAATGCGTTATATTTTACTTAAGGAAACTGAATTTTGGAAATGTTTAATAATTTCATTCACCAACTACAAGTATTAACAATGTAAATGCGTTATGTTATGTACGTCTTCTTACTAAAATAAGTAAAGTAATGCTGAATTATTTGTCGCTATAATACATAGGCAAACCACATTACTACGACTTAATTGTCAAATTATAATTAAAAATGTGAGTTATCAACAAGAATTCAAGTAATTATTACCAGGGCTTATTTACGGTAGCTGATATAAATGAATGATAGAAAAACTATGTAACTCGAAATGAATTTGATGTTAGAAACTTAACACGATTTATGTAATGTTATCAGTTTAAAGTAAAAATAACAATAGAAATAGACGTGCCAAATGAAATTGAATTACCATGCATTGTAAATGTAGACATAAAAAATTTGTGGAATAAATTGATAGAGCATTCCTTTGCTTCTTATACTTAAATACGTTAATCCACTTAAAAAAAAAATAGTTCAACAAATTAAAATGAAGTTATGAAGATTCTCATATTCCCCCATTTCCAAAGAATGGTTTGCAGAGTAAATGATAGTGAACAATGCATAACTTAATCTTTCATTACTCAAGGCTTAAAACAAACTATTTCTCTGCCATCAACATCAAGATTCAAATGGAATCTTTTGACATTCATGCATTTATGTAGGAGCGATTTTGCTAAAAGTCGAATGCAAAAGGGAATGCTTTAACACTATCTCTATCATTTATGGAAAACGAGGAATATTGTGAACAATTTGTGAATTTCACATCACATCAGTGTGAGAAGGGCTCGACTGTAGACGTTTTATCGGCATTACAAATAATACAAATAAAGTTAATTATTTTTGACATGACGAAAACATACCAGACTCATCTCATCAGTTTTTTTTTGCTGCTACTATAAATATAAATACGCTGCATTTGATTTGATATTCTTTTCATATGCTCAACAACAAATTCCTATGCAAAAGCGATTAATCACGAATCGATAATCAATTCACGTCGTGCAATATACGCATGCATATTCGTCTTCTGTCATGTCTTTAATTGAGTTTGAATTGTCGACTTCGATTGTATTGTTTGGAATAGAGCGACTGCATATATGTTCTGCAGAAAAGTCATTACTGTCATGTGTTTTAATTTTTAATTGAGTTTAAATTGTCGACTTCGGTTCGGTATGCGATTCTATTGTTTGTTGGAATAGCAAGACTGCATATATGTTCTGCAGGGAAGTGTCTAGCAACAACTTGGATTTGGATTCAGCTCTGCTTCGGTTGAATTCAGGAGAAGAAAATCGTAAAGATAAAAAAAATGAAGCGCCTAGTCCTAGTCTTCGTCCGAGACTCCGTCATCGTCTCCCGTCATTCGTTCGTCAACATCATCATGCTATCATGCATGCATGTGCATCTGATGCGCGCACATGCATTGTCCTAACCTAAGCTATTGCTATGCTTATGCTTATGCTACGCTAGAAAAATGAAAAAGGTTTTTTTCTTTTCATTTGTTTCACTTCACGATTCACAAAGTCATAAACGACTTACAACTCTTACAATTTTACTCTTTGGCCTCTTTCGTTCCAGTTGCGTTTGCGTTGTTTTGTGTTTAGTGTCTTTCATTTTTAGTGATTGTTCAATCGAACATTCGAAGTGTGAGTTTTTCACAGTTTAGATTTTAGAAGAAGACAAGAAAAAAGAAGAAGAGTGAGTTGAAGTTGAGTAAATCTTTCTTACATGCTTTTTTATTAAATCTTTTTAATTGAGCCGGCCGGCTAGATAAACAAAAATCAGCCGATCTTTAGTTGTTCTTGTGCTGAAAGTAAAAAATTATTAATTCTTTTTATTGTTGTCGTTTAGAGTTTATTAAAGTACATACGTCACTTGATTAGGAAAATGTTGTCGGAGGAGGAAAACGCGCCTTCAGCAGCGATGGAGCCGATGGAGGTCTCTCCAACTCCAAATGATCTAAGGGAGGAGAAAAGGGCCTTCATAATGGGTGGCACCATCAGAGTGAGGGTATCCAACACTACCCCCGTAGTGGATTCCGACGAATCTAAAATACTAATGCCTCCACCGCTACCAAAAGCGCCACTACCACCGCCACCACCACCACCACCACCACCACCGCCGCCGCCACCACATGTTCCAGGCTTTCCACGGCAGGCTCCAGGTTTTCAGCCGCAGGTTCCAGGGTTTCGTCCGCAGGCTCCAGGTTTTCCGCCGCATGTTCCAGGTTTTCCACCGCAGGCTCCAGGCTTTCCGCCGCATGTTCCAGGATTTCCGCCACAGGTTCCTGGCTTTCCGCCGCATGTTCCAGGCTTTCCGCCACAGGTTCCAGGCTTTCCGCCGCAGGTTCCAGGCTTTCCTTACCCAGTGGGCATGGGCATACCCCAATTTTCTGGTAAACTTGTTGTCTTTTACTGTTAGAGGATTTAGTTCGAAGTTTAAAACTCTTCATTTTCAAACTTTTAGGACTCGCACCTGCACCTGTTCAACCCAAATTTACGATGGGATTTGTGGAAGATTTTTTAATCAGCCGTGGATATGCTGATGAAATAGAGGTTATCCGCGAGAAGGCAAGTGAAATTATTTACTCGTTGGATTTCCTTTGTTTTACTAACATTACCGTTGTAATCGTTTAATTTTCTGATAGGAGTTTGAAACTCAACAAACTATGCTCTTCAGTGGGAAGGATCTAGCTCCCGTTAAGGACTTCACTCTTAATATGTGGCTGAGATCGATGGAAATTATCCGATACATGAGAAAGATGATAGAAACCGCGAAGAAACCAAAGCCTAAGCCTAACTTGTCTGTCAAAGAGCAATGGCTGATGTTGGTCAACGCCTCCAAAGGCAAAGGCACTGATGGCAGCAGCAGCGGAAGCAGCCGTGGTGGAGGAAGAGGAAGGGGTGGTGGAGGAAGAGGAAGCGGTGGCGGAGGAAGAGGTAGCGGTGGCGGGGGAAGAGGTAGCGGTGGCGGGGGAAGAGGAAGTGGTGGTGGTGGAGGGGTTTGCTTTCACTGTAGGTTTTATTCTACTTATTTTTTGGACATGGCAATAAGAATTGTGTCCATTTAACGCCAAAGCAATGAATTTTTTGTGTCTCTGATTTGGTTCTAAAATTCAAAACTGATTTGATTTTGATGTTTTAAGGTAATGAACCTGGTCACTATGCGAGGGAGTGTCCCAAAAAAGGCGGAGACGGTGGTAGAGGACGCGGACGCCGTGGTGGTCGAGGTAAATAATTGCGTTCGTACTGAACTTTCTCATTTTCACATTTCCGTTATTTATTTAATGGTGACTTATATTTACACAGGTGGTGGTTTTGGAGGAAGGGGTGGCGGGGATAATAATAGATCGTCGATGAAGCGTCCCCGTGAAGACGATGATTGGGGAACATCATCTACTCCAGCGACGGCTGTCGCAGATGATGATGACTGGGAGACTCCCAGCTCAAGCAAACCTGTGAAAGCGCCCCAAGCCCAAGCTGACGACGATGACTGGGAAACTCCCAGCACAAGCAAACCTGTGAAAGCACCCGAAGCCAAAGCTGATGACGATGACTGGGGTACTGCGAGTTCAAGCAAACCTGTGAAAGCACCCGAAGTCAAAGCTGATGACGATGAATGGGGTGCTACGAGCGCAAGCAAAGATGTGAAAGCACCGCAAGCGAAACCTGATGACGATGAATGGGGCACTACGACCGCAAGTAAAGCTGTGAAAGAACCGCAGCCCAAACCTGACGACGATGAGTGGGGCACTACGACCGCAAGTAAAGCTACGAAAGGTCTGCAAGCCAAAGCTGACGACGATGAGTGGGGTACCACCAGCGCAAGCAAAGCAGCGAAAGCTCCGCAAGAGAAAGTTCACGACGATGAGTGGGGTACCACCAGCGCAAGTAAAGATGCGAAAGCTCCGCAAACCAAAGCAGACGACAATGAATGGGGTACCACCAGCGCAAGTAAAGCTGCGAAAGCTCCGCAAGAGAAAGTTGACGACGATGAGTGGGGTACCACCAGCGCAAGTAAAGATGCGAAAACTCGGGAAGCCAAAGCTGATGACGATGAATGGGGTACTACGAGCTCAAGTAAAGCTGCGAAAGCTCCGCAAGCCAAAGCTGACGAAGATGACTGGGGTACTACGAGTGGAAGTGAAGCTGCGAAAGCACCCGAAGCCCAAGCTGCCGATTCTAAACCATGGTGGGAGTAACACACATCACATCAAGCTTTCCTTAATTCCTGACATTTTGTAGACTTGTTAATAATAAATTATTTAAAGTAGAAAAATAGCTCAATTTGTTTGCAGTTGTTCTTCCTCTCACTTGAGTGCATTGAATTTGATCATGAATATCATGAATATTGACATGCAATGAAATGTTGGATTCTAGATCTAAATGAATGTCATTTTATCACGCGAAGCAAAGGTTCACAAGTCAGAATAACGAAGACATGGGGAGAAATGAGATTAATGAGATAAGTACATTTCAACATATTTTCCCTAAAAAGAAATAACGTAGCTTGTCCAATAAATCACAATCTTTCATCATTGTCATCTCAACGCATTATTTGCAAAGTTTTGCAAGTCTAGTCCAACCAAATATTTTCGCAGAAAGTTGCTATTTTATTTATTATGTTTTGATGCTTCCGCAATAAACTTCATCTGAAACTAGTCTAAAGATTATGTTTACTCCAAACCACATACACGAAAATATGTATATACGTAAATATTGAAGGGTTCAGTTTTGCTAAAAAAATAGATGATAAATGGACTAGATTTTCCTCCAAATAAAATCAATGTTCCTCCACGCGCTCGAACCACAAAATAAATATTGATTTGAGGTTTATGAACTGTCAATGATGACTCACCCATTGGTTTCCAGTTCCAGTATTTGAAACTAGTGTGTAGTTAGTTCCAACGTTTTCTTCAGGCATGTACTTAAAGCATACGCATTCTGCATAATAATTTAAAAATGTACCCATTCAAATTCAACAATGCCAATTTAATAAGTTAGCTTTTGCAGTTTATTTTACTCCAAAAATTTTAATTCTCATTTTGAAAAAATGGGAATATACTTATTTTTGTCGCTGTTTCTGGTGATGGTAATTCCTATACCAATCTATAGTACCAACGCACACCAAGTAAAACACAGGGAAAGTTTCGAGATTAGTGCAGATACCGTTTTAGAAATAGCAAAAAATGAAGACCTCATTCAGTGCTCATTAGTGTACATCACGTACTTTGACCATGATCATGACAATAAGTCAAATACAATTGCGTATGACTCAAACTCGGACGTCCTATTGAAATTAATGAATTGGCCCAATTTTGTCATAAAACTATCCCCCTGGAAATCCGGAAGTCAAAATTACATGGACATGCATCAATACACTTCATTTTGCAAATTAAGTATAATAACATTCCCTCAGGAGGTAATCAAAGACAAACGCTATATGTTTCAGACGATATCACCAATAATCCGTAAAACAAGTCGACGATCAAAGGATCATTACATATTTTTAGTGAAGAATGCGGAAACAACGAAACAAATTCTCTTATCAAACTTTCAAAGATTCCTGCGCTTCAAAGTGGTTGTGTTTATGGCTGGGAATGGAAACCTTACAATTACGACAATTTGCATATTTTGCGAACGCAAGAATGCGATAAGGAAATTGATACTTGGAAAGTCCAAGATTTTCTTCGATTTCACTCGAGATTTTCGTCAGTTCCCAGTTCCAGTATCAGCTCCCACATTTTATCCCCCGACATATGAGATGGAGGAAGTGTCGAGTGGAGTTTACAAAAATAAACGTGGCATCAACGCAATAATCTTCGATATGATTGTGAATAAACTCAATATGAGCTACTGGCTCCAGCCCTGTTCAGGTTTTGGTTCGAAGATTCCACCAGGGACAACTGGAACTCTTCTGGAGAATGGTACTTGGACTGGTTGTGTTGGTGATGTTTTCTATGGAAAATCATGGATTGGAATATCAATTGGGGCGGACTACACGAGATTAAAATATGTTGAAGCTACGAGTGCACTTTCATACACTTTTGTGACTTTTATTACGAGAAAACCCACTTATTTCCACTCGTGGACTTCTATTTACGAAGCATTTAAACCGACGGTTTGGTTATGTGTTGTTGCGTCAGTGGTGCTTATAAATGGATTACTTTATTTGGACAATTTTCTGGAACTCACAATGACGATGAGGTTGTCATTTTTTAGAACCGGAATTTTTCTTATTTTTGATGCGGAACTGATATGAGATTAAAACAAGTTTACCTAGATTCGACATTAGAATTATTTGTGCGCATGTTCCACTTTACCCCAATTTAACGTTTAACTGAAAACCCACCTGAAAATAAGGGCGAAACGGGTTTCACTCGTTTTTCTTTAAACACATGTGCCATTTTTATGTCGATCAATCTCTGTAAAAAATTTGGGTTCGCCATCTAAAATTGCAACCTCATTGTCATTGTCATTCTCAGAAAAAAGAAAATAACCAGACGAAAAAATAGTTGGGAACGAAGAATGAAAATGAAAACTCCAATTTTGCACTTAATTGGCTACGTTTTATCCCAAAGTATTCCTCCCAAGCGAATGCGTAACCAAAGGATAGCTTATCTACTTTGGATGTACTATGGATTAGTGATTGCTGCTGCATACTCCGCAAGTCTTCAATCCCAAATTGTGTCCCCTCTGAAGGAAATCGTTCCACAAACATTTGATGAACTTGTAAACCTTCGACATGAATATAAATGGTCTGCATCCCACTCCTTCCATGTCAGCTTAGGTGGCTCACTATTCAGCAAAGTTGAGAACCCAACACTCAAAACTATTTACGGGGACATGGGTCATGATAATGATGAAAAGGACTGTATTCGTAAAGCTAGTTCTTCTAATTATGCATGTTTCAATTGGGAAACAATACAGGAATTTTATTTAAAAATTGTGTTTGCCGATAAAAGCGGAGAATATCCTTATCAAAGTGCAAGGGATACTGCGTTCTTCACATCATCCAATTTTATTACGCAAAAAGGTGAAATTTTTGTAGATCATATTAATAAATTCTTTAGGAATGCTTTTAACATGGGTCTCATAAATAAAATCAAATCGTTGGATTGGGGTAAGTTGAAACTACAAAAGGACAGCAAAAAAGGAAATGAAGAAGATGAAATAATGATGACTGGCGGAGCTTCGAAGACGAAGCCATTGAGTGGAGGAGATATTAAAGGATGTTGGTTAGTCCTTATTGCGGGCTTAATGTTTTCATTAATTTTTTATGCTTGTGAAATTTTATATTTTTTGTGGAAGCGAAGTTTTGGAATTTTCAGGAACATAATGTAAATGAGACAGTCGTACAAAGAAATAAACACGGCGTGCGTAGACCAGATTTAAATATTTTCAATGCTTTGATCTACTACAATTATTTTTTTGCATTCCTTTACTATGCTATTTATGTACATATTTGAATCATTGATGCGACGAGATGGCCACCACCTCAATACCATTTCTCATCCATAATCAGATGAATCTGCATATTTGATTTAAATAGTCTTAAAACCTAATTACTTCAACACGTCTGAAATGGAAGTGCTACACAAGCTGGACTGGACATAAAAACCTACCCTACATGTTTTTGAGGACCTCGAATTAATGCTTCGGCCTTTTTTAGAGAACGCGACTAGGTACATATATTGTTTAGTACTCCACCATAAAATAACAGCACAAAAGTGTATGTATCGTACGGAAAATGAAGGAAGGATGTAGCTAAAAAGTGACCGACGACAGCCAGAAAATGAAATCGAGTTTTAAGCAAATCAGGAACTGAAGGTACCTGAAATGAAACCATAGTTCAAATTACCTGTCTGCTCATTTCTCTAGAAGATATTGGAAGCCTTCTAAGAAGGGCGCAGTGTGATAAACTCAAGCAGTTGCAATTTATCAGTAGAGCTGTTAGCACTCATTTTTTAAAAAAACTTCCATTCTCATCTCATCAAAATGATTGTGCCAACATTTTGCTTAGTTTTTACTTTTACTCTCGCCATTTGTGGATTTTTAGTGGAATGTGCTCCCACGCCAGATCATGAACCTGCAAATGTAGTCGTTGCTGAGCGTAAGTTCATAAAATGCTCCAAACAATTAATTACAACTAGACGAATTACAATTAATGATTTAGTGAATGTCAATTTAATTAAAAATAATTTATTTAAACTTTGTGACACAGCACAATACGAAGTACTTCAGAAGGACAGTCAGAAGACGGAAGTCCCAGCAGTAACAGCGCCAGTAGCAGAGAAACCACATCAGCATCAACATAAGGATAATGATCCCTTGAAGGACCTCGAAGGAATCGATTTAGCTTCTGGGCGTAAGTTCATCTTATCGATTAAGAATTCAAAGTGGCGGTAGCGCCCTAATTTTATTTTCTATTTAATTTCCTTTTTTTTGCGCAGCCCAATACCAAGTGATAAACATAAAGAAGGAAGAAAAGAAGAAGGAAACGACTATTCACCACCACCATGAATATGACACCACCTACGCAATCAACACTGGCGCTGATAAGGGTAAGTACCAAATCAATAGCCGAGCATCATGTAATTACCATGAGGAAAGAAGAAAGAGAGAAAGATGACAAAGGGATCGAACACCACCACAAAAAAGAGACTTCCCTAGTATTGGTCAATATGAACTTGAAGAAAAAAAATTCAGCTTCCAACGTACAACGAGAAACCGTTAAACCTGTGGACAATTCTTTATCAAACTTAGCCCGTCCTTCCTACCAGAACCAACCACAGCCACCTCGTCGTAATCAATATGCCTACAATTATGATCCATTCCGAACGGCTCCAGCATATCCTAGTAATGATTTTGGGTATCAATACCAGCCTTATCAAAGATATCAGGGTTACTATAACTAAAAAATTGTTTCAATGTCACAATTAGTCGAATTTCATATTTTTAGAATGAACAATGTTTTAATTATTTGACAGCTATAGCGATGGACATAATTTTTATTTTCAAACCGTCTTTTGAAACAATTTATTTTTATGCAACAAACCATTGTTTATCCGTCATCTTTTGTTCTTGGCCGCCTTCACATTCTCGTTGTGTTATATAGTACCCATGAAAAAAAAAATTATAAAAAAATGCGAGAGTACCTGTAGACATATACATACTAAACCTGGCTTTCATTCATAGTCGTAGTTTTAACAAACAATACACCACGACATTCTTTGTTAAAATGTATTTACCTATTTATTGTTAAAGATGAATTGCATTCACAACGAAGCAAAATAAAACAAATGTTTTTACCAGAATTTTTTCCAAGCTCATTTAATGCTCATAATCTAAAATGCTTGTAAAATGTTACTAAAAAACTCACAATCAGACCATCTCCATTTGGTTCGGCTTGAAGAATTAGCTGCGAGAAAAAGGTATAATTTTCTGAGAAGTCAACCCCAAACTAAAAATAAATTAAGCCTATTTTTAAGCGCATATATCATTGGACCATTTTTATGGCATTCCGAAATTGTCACAAGTCCTCACAATCAGTCTCCATTTACCTGTGCCGTGGTTTGTGTGTCTTCCATCACTGCAATATTCCATAATAATTTACTTAATTTGTTTGATTGCTTTCCCAGTCTCTAAGTTTAATTGCTAATTAAAATTAAATCATCCATTTCTTTTTCACCAAGGTGAGCTATCTTTCAAAATTATTTCTGATGTGATTCAGATTTTCTAAAAGCATTAATTGTTTACTCGTCATTTAAATACTTAGATGTCGGAAATGTGCAATAATGATGATTACGGTCACCATCCAAGTGGAAGCTGGATACAGTTAGGATCCTTTAAGGAAATTTTGTTGGAAAGAAAGTTAAAGCGAAAGGAAATGGCAGAGTGGCGGCGCCGTGATGGGATCCGACAGATTGAAGAAATGAAATCAAAAGAGGGATTGGATCCATTGAATATTTTTCCTGGAGAGGTAAAAAAATCAAACCAAGTTTAGTGGGTTACCAAAATTTGCATTGCAACTAGATATTCATTCCTGCGTCATGTGTACATGTCTTTAGGTTTGGCTCATGATTCTGGAAGAAATGGATCCAAAGGAAAAGGGAAACATGGTAAAACTACATAAATTATTCTGCAATCTACTGAGTTCTACAACAATTCGTGATATCATGCTTCCCACAATTATTGCAATGACGCCACAACCACCACCTTTCCTCGAAAAATATTTTCCCTGCTTCCGCATTGTCTCCAGTAGTCTCAGAGATGCAGTCGACCAATATTTTGAGAATAGACTTTTGAGTGAACTCCACCTTGAAAATGGAAACATTTTCCGGCAATCCTGGATTCCAAGTATTGAGCTCAGCATTGATCGTCCCCAAGAAGTGGAAGGGAAAATTGAGATGTTAATGAATAGGCCAAATATAAAGCGTTTTTTCTTAAGATCTTTGATCATTGAAATCGATCCGTTTCGTTACCACAGTCGATTTTACTCTCCACGCGATTACATTCATTTCAGCAATAGGATTTCCTTATTATTACGCCACATTGGAGACCAGATTTGGCGTTTTATGTTTTACTGTGATTGTGATTTAGGTGGAATTG
>JAHZMX010005757.1:0-26643 GCA_027743895.1 Seira musarum
CAGACAACCCAATCGAAATCAATACTCCGCTGATGACGTCAGCTACGTAATAAAAAAAATAAAATGAGAAACTCAATTGAACCATCTCTTTTTAAACTGGTACGCCCTGATTGAGATTTCAATTCACTTCCAGCGATACTGACTCACAATCTGCGAGGCATTTAAATGTGAATGCTTTTCTCAACTGACTAGCTGGACTGGTCTATACGCCTATCGTCTCTCCTCCCTGTCTTGTTGCATATAGATCGATATGAATTTTTGAGTATCATTCATGAGTATCGCATCTTCTAAAAGAAGAGCATTTGAGCAGCATGTGAGCGAAATGAATGTAAGCGTGTTTTTTTTCGCAGTTAAGCATCACCATAACAGTAGTCGAAATAGGTGGAAGTGGACCAATCCATTCAGATTGGGATAGGAACACGAACACGTGAAACAAAGTTGCCCATGCGTGTCATCCGGAATTTAGAGAATGCATGGAGTGGAGGAACGCACTTACCTAGACACATGAGAACTTTCCGTGACCACCTACTTAAGTCTCTTCGTATTTTTTGGCGCCGGTACTCAGCAATCACAACATCGCTTCCTACAAAGGACTCTGTGCTGTCCACGCTCCCCGCGCGAGTAAAAGCAGGGCGCATTAGGGTCTTTCAACCTGAAAGCCTCTGGATTTCCTTTGACTTGGTTGTTATATTTTCAAGTACTAATGAATTTTATCGCCAGTGGAAAATGGCTTGAGCACTTTCCCACTCTACGCAATAACATTAATCAAGATTCACCTTCGATGCCCTCACTAAATGACTTTCACTCAAGTAAAACTCTTAATTTAGCTAAACAACACCGAATACATTTTACTCGCTTTCATTGAGGCCTTAGTCTTGCCTTTGGAAATGTCTTGAAGCAACAGTATGAAACGACGCTTTTATGAAAAAGTAAAAGGCGTTAGGAACTTTCTTGAAGTGAGTGCAACGAATTTATCATAATCACAATAATCAGACTATCAGAGAATGAGCAAATGCTGAAAGATACTTTGAGAACTTCTGTAGCAGAATTGCTCCTCTTCATGGGACTGTCAAATCCTTACTGGAGGTTGTGCCTCAGAAAACATGTTTTTTAATCAAACTCTTCTGGAGAGCATCATGTAATCTCCGACTGCTCATTACTATTATGCTACATGCTTTACTTAGGTACAGACTCTGCTCCAGTACAAGTGATTAATCATTAAAACAGCTATATATGGTGCAACTCTTTTTATATCTCTACTTATATTGGCATTTTAAATGCAAAGTCTATCAAACGGAACGGAGAAATCCCCAAAAAAATTTAGCCGGAGAACGTTCGTGCGTTCGTGGACCAACTCCCAACCCGTGATCATTATGCGTGCCCGATAAAGTGTTCGCGTGAGAAGATGATGCTTTTTCTGATTAATGATGATGGACTATGGACCAAAATTGCCAAACATGATTAAACCAACTTCATTTTCACAATCTGCAACTTAAATCTCTAAAGCTTTGCTACAGGCAAATTACTTCTTCCGTTGTTTGTAGGGTCTGATGAATTTTTTGTTTCAGTAACATTGTATCAACAGGTAATATTAAGGATTTTGATTTTACTAACGTTTATAGACATTGTCAAATATCATATCAATTTAACACAAATTTGGGTATTAGTAAGTACTAAGTAACTATAACGTTCATCGGGTGCTTTCATTGTTTAGATAAACTGAAAATTTAATACTTACCCATGACGCTAATTCACTTCCGTTTCCTTTAGAACCATTTACTTCTTTTTCGTATGTGTGCAACTCATGTGAAAACAATAAAAGATCGTTCGCCGAAAACAAATTCGAATAAAATCGGTAAATGTTTTAAATCAACACAATATCTCTTCATATTCGTTTCACGAAAATGTAAAAAATTTGTCGAAACTTTTAGATTTATTTATTCAACACTTTCTCGTCGAACATTATAAAAAATTGGATATGTTCGTTTCCTGCACTGTTTAAAAAATTCGAATTTCATTTATCTCATAAAGTTATTTACTGTGGTTTTTTAAAACATTAGAAAGCTTGGATTAATGAGGAATTTAGGCTCAGTCGCATGGAACAGCACCAAATGGGGCTACCTGAGAAAATGTCACCAGGCTCAGGAATTTGTTGTTCATACATGATTATTCTCCAAGGTTGGTCCCTGACGTTGCTTTGTATGTGTATGGTATGCAAAAGCCAATTACGACCTGTTTCAGGAATATTCACAAATTCATCGTCACTGGAATTTCGGGGAACTTGTTTGAGATTTTTCATGAGCTAAGCAGGCCAAATTTAATTACAAAAAATGGGTATTAAGTGTACTGCGCAACTTTTAGGTTTCACAATTCACAGCACGAACTAACTTCCAAATAATTTTAAAGCACATCCATACTGAAAGAGTTGCAGTATTTTCCAAATAAACAACAATGTTTTTATAGTACTCAAATTCACACGGATGTTTGATAAAATTTACGAAAAGGAGGTTATCCCAGCTAACTTTCTTATTCAAATTCCAATCCCCGATTCCAAAAAAAATAATAATTTGAAATATTTATTTACTTCAACAAAGCTCTAAATCGAGTGTTCTTGAGCACAAAAAAAGTTCCGAAAATAATTAGAGAAGCTCACTCAGACTTGGCCCTGTTTATGAGGGAGGAGACGGTGCGAATACGATTTTTTTAACTAAGGAGGCCCTAGAAAGCACAATGGAACAAGTGTATCATGGGGCCATATTCAGTATTATGAATATTACGATGTGTATGGAGTAGAGCCGTCGTTGTCGTCGTAGCGATCGCAGAATATCGAATAGCAATACAAGCGCTGATTATGATTAAAATGACGGAGCCACCGAGCGCAATTAAAGTGGAGTGGTGCACGGCGACGACGAAAGACGAATGACATGGGTTAGCCAAGTGGCTCCTGTCCGAATCGGGCTCGAATCCATTCGCCGTCCCTCACTTCTAGATTCCCATGCGTTTTTTTTTTGGTTCCCATAGAATAATCGAAAAACAAAGTTGAGGGAACGGGCCAGGTTTCCGCTCCCATGCGACCAAAACCTGCTCTTTTCTTGGTCCCCACTCGCTAAACTCACTCGGACTTATTACGTCTACCACCTATCAGCAATTCATCTTTTCTCAATCTCTCAACAAGCAGCCTGCAAAAGAACCTCTGAGCTTTTACATTATTAGTATTTTCAGGACGACGGAATGGGACAGGCTTAGGCCAGGTTATTTTTGATTTTTAAATGTGCACTTTGTCTTCTTTCCCTTTACAAAAAATATTTGTCTGTAATTTTGCATCAGGATTTATTGGTTGCTTTTGGGTCGTGTCATTGACCAAAGAAAATGTAAACGGGGCTATGCCATCATCGTCATTTCTACAATAATCGGTTGCCTTACTCATATGCAAAACTGACATATGTGATGTCGAGTTTTCACCACCGCAAACCAACCAATAAAAATGATAATAAACGTAGCAAAATAAAACTGTGCATTATTCATTTCGGATGCCGGATGTTTCAATTGTTTCATCTGAATTCTTTATGAATTTTATTCTACATTCAAATTACTCTGGCCATTAATACTTGAATCACACATACAAACTTGGTAACATTGTTAATTATTAATTACCCGCTCGCATATCGTGCGATGCCGTTTACATTTATTTTTCACATTGCATATTAAATTTAATTTTTGGGTAACAACAAGCAATATGTAAATAAGCTACCCATACGTTAATCTATGCATGCATACGACTTATGATGATATTAGCGAGATGCATTTTGACATTATGTGATAGGACGGCAATTCCGACCTGTTGTGATTTTTCTGACTCGATCCGTTCGTTGTATTATTGTTGTGACTGATTTAATTGTCATTTGAGCATTTCTTCTAGAAGAGGGACAATTAGTTTGATGAACATTTGGCATCAAAGAAGAATAAAAAGGACGCTAGAGATTAGATTGATTGATTGGCAAAAAAATAAAGGTCGAGAATGCTTTCTGCAGAGCTTTCTTTCTTCAGTTCATTGACTTTCTCGAAGAAATGGTGGCGCAGAGATTCCTGACTTCCGGTGCGGTTTACTTTTTGACGTTTCCTTCAGTCGACTCCGACTCTCTCGGCCTGTTGAAGTTTGATCGGATCTTGTTGAGAAAAAAAGGTGTTTATGTTGTTTGTAGGGGTAGCTGGTCGTAAAGGTTAACAACAGCTCGGCTACAAACTACAAACTTACAACCCAAAATGATAAAGCCGCGAGAGCGGTGAGGACGGATGCGCTTCACTCCGAATTGATTGGCTGACTACACAAAGCCAATCTAGATCAGGTAACAGCACTCAAACTATAACTAGTCGCTTTGCTGCTAATTTAGATTGGTTTCGTTCATTCTATTCGAGCTGAAAATAGCGACTAAAGCCATAATGTAATCTTTTTTCCCTCACTCACAAAACTCACACTCAGAGTGAGTAAATAAGTTCAAACGAAACAAGGAAAAAATTTATACAGTTAACACATTTCCTGCTAGAAATTACGTTTCGGATCGGAATGTGTCCGCCCGTTACCACATACATACATACACATTAATAAAACTACATAGTACATACATATAAGTAAAGTAATCGCCCAGCAGTATTAAAAAAGTATGACGACCACTCGACAGTGGACTTGATTTTTCAATTGATATGATATAAAACAAGTTAGTCTTATGATTTTTTACGTGGTGGAGTCAATCGCTATTTTGAAGCTGCAGACCCGAAAAATGCCAACAAGCATGCATACATATGTGTTCATCAATATTGGAAGTACATGGCAGAAAGGTCAATATCGCTTATCTGTCGACTGTCGACCGTCGTTGTTAAGTTATACTTCATATTATAGTGAACGCTGAAAGAGCTTTGGTGTTTTAAGGAATGAAAACCTTGTTACACAAGAAGAAAGAAATATTATTCGGTTCGGAATCATTTGTTCGCATATTTTGGGAGCCTCATTATCGTTTTTGCCATTCTTTTCCTGGGAAAGTATTCTTTATTTATCTGGGATTGCAGCTAGGTTGCCTGTTCACTAAAAAGTTTTTAAAGTCACTTCATACTTCATAACCGGATTGTTGAGCACCATCAAACATTTTTTCTCTTGTATTCACCTCTTTGTTATCCGGTCACACGCGAAATTCTCTTGAGACAGGAAATTTGCCCGTTACGAAAATAAATTTAGAGCTACCTTTCATCCTTCCTACCCAAAAGCTACATTACCTAAATTGTAGGAGGCAAGGCAGGAGCCTGCTTGGTTACGATGAAATAATCCACTCTTCGCACTCACTCAATATGCGACCACGATTGTATTACACACACTCACTCAGACATTATGACTTGCTCACACCATACCGTCCCCCAACACTCAAATACTTTGTTCTTCGCTTTTCCTTCGTTATATTCGCCATATTAATTAATTGTGTTTAAAGATTAGTCGTGATTTATTGGCAAAGAAAGAAGTGAAGGAGTGAGTGAATGGATGTGCGAGCGAGCATGTCTCTGTCGCTGCTCACTTGCATGATAAATTTTGATAGGTCATCAAAGCATCCGGCATTTGGACAGAAAAAAGGAAAACGGGCTCAATCAAGTTTTTCCGTAGGTCAAACAATTCACTACGTCAATTTTATTTAAACGGGGACGAATTTTTGTGCTTTCTTCAACACTGAGGCCACGATTATTTTAACTATTTACGTACGAAAATTATTTGTAAATCATCCGAACAAAATGTTTTTACCTTTGAATACTGAATATCGGTAGACGGAAAAAGAACGACAAATTGAGCCTAAGACGTTTGGACGTATGCTTTCTGACTGCATTAAATTATCTGGAAAAACGTTTATATTTTACAACTAACTAAAAGCTATGGCTGTAGATGACCTAAGTTTTTAAATTCAAATAAGTGGACCTTTTTCACCTGAAAATTAAAGTGAGGCTTTTGACAAAAATAATCCACTTTTAAAAACATTGCCCACGGGTTTTAAGAGAAGTAATAAAGGCTTTTTTTTTAAAGATAAACTGATTTTCAGAAATTGACCTTGTCATTGTTGCCAAAAACTGAATCAATGTCAAAATGTTAAAAGTAGATAGAAATAAATAAACAATTTTTGGTCGAATTTCAGTTTCAAGTGATATTACAATAATTTAGTAAACTCCTTAATCAATGTCGATTGAGAAATTTCATGTTTGTTGAACATGGACATTAACATGAGAATGAGAGCACAAAATACAGTATTTGAAATGCAACATTTGGATGCATTATATCGATTTTTCTGCAAATGTTTTAGGAAAATTTTAGCTCTCGCAACTATTGTCAGTACATGTCGTTTCAAAACCGAATTTTAAAGTAGTCAGTGATCAGTGAACGGTTACGATACAACAATCATTTCAGTTTGATAAACATTAAGTTTCAATTTTATCTGACCTAAGTATTACAATGAACTAAATTAATTAAGCAGCAATGGCACATCATTTTTTATTTCTCTTGAATATTTTGTATTAGTACATTTATGTTTTCGCCAACTTTTTTACGTGTGTTTGGATTTCATTGCATCTGTTCAAGAATTTTCTGTGTAAAAATTGTATTCTCAAAATCAAGCATTTTACTTCCGTCTAATTGAGTCCATGCATTGTGATATAGGAAATTAAATCGCTTAAGTGAATTCACTTGCAAAACTGTTATATATTAGAATAAAGCTGCTGTTACCGTTAAATATTATTGTGGCGTTACTGAAATTAACTCAAGGGTTAAATTACTATAATTCGAATGGATTAAGGTTCAGAAAAGTTATAACACTGTTGTTCTGTCTCATTGAAATAAATGTCTCTCAAGCTTCATTCATAAGCTTCCATAAATAAAAAGGTAGTTTTTTGCACTTCTTCGCTCATGAATCCTTAATTTACCAATGTCATCACCACAGCATGGTTACATGAAAAAGTTTGTCGAGACTCTTCGAACGGGGTCACACATAACACACAGTCTTACTAACAGGACTTTCGAATGAGCATCACAAGCTCTATATTATTTTCCACAAAAAAATTTCAACCGTCGTCGTTAATTGTTGACCGATTTTGCTGAAAGGAAGTAAAGTGTCGTTTTCAGTACTCAAGGAACTTTTGATGAAGTCAGTCGATGATCTCTTTCGAAGAGTTATCGTAATCACGGGCAAACGGTTAGGTAAAATGAATACTTGCTTCGTTTTGCTCAGCTACGTAAAAATAGCATGTAGGTAGGTGGTATGTCCGGCAATATTAGTAACTAACGTAAGTATGTATGTCAGCATCAGAGAAAACAAATTTTCCGAGCATTCAGCGTTAATATTTTGGATTCATTTTTAATATAATATCATAATCATATTCATTTCATGTTTTGTAGTTGGCATGTCTAATAAAGGTTTAGTTTTAACTCGATCCTATGGCTGAAGAGAAACGAAGTTATGTATGCATATAGTATTGCAATTTTCATGACCGTCTGTCGGAGAGCGCAATAACTCTCGAAAGAGGTCCCCGATTAACCTCAAAGATGGAACAAAGGTTTCTGCTGTAGAGAGGTCGAAATTTTTTTAATGAAACGTATAGGTAGTTTGTGAGAGCTCATTCGAAGCCCTTGAAAACATGAATAATGGGGTTACTTTACAGTTTTTGAATTTTATAACCGTCAACGAAAGCACAGCGGCGGTCAAAACTTTTTCCAATAGTATACGATATGAAGATTTTTTGATAGGCGTATGTATATGACATTGGTATAAAAATAATCAACGAGTGAAGTTCTACAAATTGTTTTTTTTTTGTGAAAATACTACTTACCTGTGGAACTTCGGAGACATTAATTTCAATATTATTCTGAAAACATTTTTAGTCCTTGCTATTTGCTATAGCTGTTAACAACTTTATTAATTGTAAATTTTACAGTATGCAAACCTTGTACCTGCATTTTGCATGACTTCTTTTTAATAGTACTAATACGGAAGGACATTTTATTTTGGCAAAAATCATTGCAACATCAAAATAGGGGAATGCCTCAAGGAATGAAGCAGCTTGAAAAAAGTACAATTTTTGCACATTGCAATTTGGCTTCCTCAATGATTTCTGGTAAATTCATTATTGCAAGTTATTAAAATTTTTAGCAATACCACAAGCGATAGCATGACCGATACCGATGCCAATCCTAAATATTAAATTATTGCTTCTGAAGGTAGTATATGTTGTTACACTTCTACTTATATCATTTATCTTTGCGAATTCTTTTACAATGTAACAAAAGATTTATATTATCTTAATTAGGTGGTCCAAATTCTGGGGGATATGAATTCGGCTTCAGTACTTCGAAAATATGGAATTCTTACGTCGGGGGGTTTCCCTCTAAACATGTTCCAGTTCCAGTCGTGTTGAGACATCAAAGTTGGTTAAAATTTTTAAGGTAATAATTGAATGAAGGAATGATATTTTGATTTGGTTTAACCCTTTTACATTTTTAATGTAATTAATTTACCTTACGATAACGTATTTGTTTGTTGAATACATTTCAGTGTTAAATATGAAGTACATAGTAAGAAAGACCAACCAAGGAGACAACCATTGTCCAACGAAATACTAATTTTGCCCTTCCATATATATACTTATTAATTTTCATGAGTCTTTTAACGTAATACTAATAAGAAGAAACTGTGAATGATAATCTTAACTTAAATCATTTTTACGCATGGAATCGAACAATTTGAGTGAGGATTTGCTATCAACCATGTAAGTAATGTCGGAGATTTTTTAAATTTCCGATTTCAAAATTTGCAATTTGTTAATTTTTGATTTCAATTTTTGTATATTTATATAAAAACCGCATCTTATACATATTAGAATGCATGAAAGGGCATTAAAATAAGATTAAGGATCTTGAGCAACTCATGGTGCACGATCAAGTACAAATACTAAAATCTCATTTGACCACTCCTGTTTTCCTGAAAATTTAGAACGTCAGTAGCGATTTTGAAGATTCTCGATGTCATCTTTTAAATATTATAAAATAAAATATTAGAAGATGACAGAAAGGAAAGAACAAGGGTAAAATAGGAAATGTAAGAATCTTTACTCCTGGAAATCGTAAAATTATTCTACGGATAGTCATGCTCCTCAGAATCATCTTGTTGGGAGCTTTTCGGGAATAATAACTATGGAGTCTGAGTTAATTTATTTTCCATTTCAAAATTTTGATGTCAAATTCTGTATTTACAAAATTGAATAAATGTATGCGGTCTTTATTGGTTCATGAGAGTACCATGCAATTGTCCAACTGCATATTACCATGACGACTTGGACGAGATGACTCATCTCGAGAAAATCACGATGTATATCTACGTAACTGAACGAATGATAAATCCTCATTTTACCATATCTATTTTTTTTTGTTTAAAGGAAAGTGGAATTTGACAAGCCGACAGCAATTTTTTAAAATCGTCTTGAAGGATGTGAAATGAGAGGAAAGGGTAGCGGCAAAATAAAAATTGCAGGAATCTGGTACTCCTGGAAAGAAGTTATTATTAAAATTTAATAATTCAATTATTTCAGCGGATAGTCAAGCTCCTCGGGCTCCTCCTGTTTTCGACTTTTGTTTCTTCACAAATGTTTGAAACACATTTCATAATTTATGTTTTGTCTTATTTCTTCAGAAAAATGGAATTTGACTGTTTTTGTTGATATGTGAAAAGCTAGAAAGTGTCGAGGCGTTTTCTTAAGGAAAAAATTCTTTTCATGTGGCATGTTAATTTGAATTTCAGCAATTTAGACAATGTACGAATTTTAAATCAAAATCTGATTGTTGATTTGATTCGACGATGGTATTAACAAATGCGACTGTATGAATCGCGAAGGAAAATTGACTATGTATTTCAACAGAATGCTTTAAAATTTAAGGTGGATTTTATTTTTGCTGCGTTGACAGTTTTCAAAAGCAGTTTTCCAGTTCAAACGATTAAATCAAAAACTAAAACTTAAAATTGTATATTTATGTACAATATTGCATTAGAGATGTTACAATAAAATAGTATAATGTTTCGCGTAAAAGAAGACTTGAAAATTACTATACATGTGAAATAATAATCTTTTGTTTGGGGCAAAGTGAAGCGCTTATCATAAAATTAATTATTATTCTCGCAAATTTTCAGCGTCTTGGTTATTATCGTATGAAACAAAATGGCTGTTACTTGATACTGATTTATTAAAGGCAAAATGTGAGGACTCAAGTTGATCATTTTGACTTTGACATTCGTAAAGCTTCCCCAGCAATAGTTGTTTAGTCTGTCCAAAATCCATCCATATTCAGGGAACCAGTTTGTTATGCCCATAGTAGTCAAGTCAGTGCAGTGATGCGACGGTGATCTTAATGTCGCGATTCTCAATTCACCATCGCAAGTAGATTGGGTTTCTGTTTCCAAGATTCAAGAGGAATAGTGTCATTTAGCGGACAACTTCTATCTGCATATCTGCATTCTGCAAGCGTAAGAGTAGAACTACACGGTTCTCCGGTGCAATTTCTACTTCCATGACAGATTCTAGTAAGTAAATGTGATATTTGATGCATCATGCATTTTAGCAGTAGAAGAAAAGTGCAACTCAGCTCAGTAGCAATTTTTAAACAACGAACAGATTTTTATTTTACTTTTGCAATAGCGTGATTTAAGCGAGGCACTCAAGCTACATCTACTACATTCGATTCTTTATTGGTTGGACAAAAAGTGAAATGACAATTTCTCTGCACTCACATTACAAGTAAACAACCTCATGTCGTTCAAGAAAAATCTCCGGTTCGAATTGCATTTTTATGCATAAAAAATGTTATTCGAATGAACGGCAGTACATAACTTTCAATTCAGCAGCTCGTAACAATGACGTGTAATGGAATCCACTTACTTACTTCGTGGAAAAGATATCAACATGAGACATGAAAAAGCATGCCTACGTATGTACAGCTGAAAAGAAAATCAAGGCCGGTGCAAAAAAGCATTTCCATTCCCACAATATCTTCCGGAGGAGTGAGTCAAGTACCCGTAACTCAGTCCGTCCGATTCGGCGTTTTTTTTATTCCATCGAGTACATTTTTATTGCTAATACTTACTTAAGGTAAACATAACGTCGACCTTGACCATCTACTACAGCTATTGGTTGGTGGCAACAGCAAGTCAAGTCACAAGTCGTGAGTCGTGTCGTAGTGGAAGTGAATTGTGACGTGTGTGAGGCCTGCCTAGAGAGTACCTTACTTGTCACACGCCGAATGAGCTAGTAGCAGAGCAGAGGTATATAAGTACTCCATAAACACTTCTTAGAAGGCCATTCATTCAGTCATTCGATTCCTTCTTATTACTTTACTTACTGTATCTGCTGCAATATTGTGCATAGTACACCGTTGTTGCCTGAGAACAGCCACACACCACCGCACCGCACCACCATACCCTTCGTCATCGTCGGCCTTTTAGTGAGAATAATAAGAAAACAAAAACACCTGTGTTATCAAATAGTAAAAGAATGTTATCCACAATCGACACACAGCAGCAGCAGCAGAAGAAAGGAAGACAAGAGCAGCAGAGCAGAGGCAGAAGAGGAGCATAGCAGCGTTCAGTGATGCAAAGCAGGGAGCCAGTTTTGGGTGGAGCCAGGGACTCAGTTTCTAAATCAGTAGCTGTATTCAAGCCCAAGTTTAACCAACCTTCCCATACATTCTTCAAGTGATATTAGCCGAGGTTTCAACTCACTACTTACATGGCTTGACTTTGGACAAAATCACTGTGTGTAACGTAACTTCTCTTTTTTAAGCCCTTGTCATGTGAAAAACCGTTACTTTCGAAATACCGGTTTTAAAAAGCCGAATTTAAATTCTGCTCAACTTTGGATGGATGTGAACATTGTTAACTCATTATGTGTCAGCTATTTTCACTGTCAAGTAAATTATATAATTAGTAGTAAGTGGATGATGAGAGAATTGGCCCATCAAACTCTTCCGTATTTTAACAAGTCTTCCATTTTCGACAAATCTACAAAGACTGTATAAACATGCTCAAATAAATGCATTTAAGTCAATAACTGGAAGCTAGCACACTATTACTGGAGGTCCGTAATCTGGCAAACTAAAAAAAACTGTTTTCGATCATTGAACAAATTGAACTATTGTTGTTATATAATACAATACTTAAACCGAACTGGAAATTGAGGCCACAAAAGGCACATGATGCTGCGACAATTGAGCAGACGAGGAAGCCGGAGAAGCAAGAGTAAGGTAACTAGATAATTTTACATCATCATAACTTTTAGTCGTATTTTGTAGTATGGATTGATTTTTAAAGAGACTCGACTTTGGTGATGGTGAATGCATTTGATCTGCTGATCGTGTTGAAGGTTGAATTACGGCGTGGGTGACAAGCAGAAAGTTTAAGGTAGATGGCCTTTGAAATGCCTACATAGTTTTTCACACACGAAGTGTGTCCTCCGTGTACGCTATCTGCCACGGTATGTAGGTGCGCAAAGCATCCACAATACAATGTGTATTATTTTGATTGAAACGGGGAAGCATTTTCGTCGTAGAAGAAAAAAACTAATTATAAATAAACGCAAATGATGAATTGTGTTTATAGCATTATTCTTGCAGAACATAAGTATTTGTCTCCTTCATACTCATCTGTATCTTTGGAATCCCAATAATCGACCACAAATCCTGTTAC
Organism: Seira musarum; assembly: GCA_027743895.1. Classification (NCBI taxonomy): domain Eukaryota; kingdom Metazoa; phylum Arthropoda; class Collembola; order Entomobryomorpha; family Entomobryidae; genus Seira; species Seira musarum. The sequence continues at coordinate 12,750 of JAHZMX010005757.1, forward strand.
ATTCTTTAGAGCCTTTTAACAAAAAAAAAAGAAGGAATAATAATGTCAGCGAAAAGGGGTTTTATTGCAAAATTCCAATAGCGAGTTGCAGTCATTGCATTTACATTTACCTACATTCACTTATTTTATTTATTAATTAGAGGACATTTTTGTATACTTTATTTACATACATCTTGCATCTGTGTGTGCTCTTCAATTTTAGGTGTGAGGTGAAGCAAAAAGTAGAAACCAAGTTTTACTTTGTACTACAAAGTTTGTAGTAATACGACTAGTTTTTAAGCCAGTGCATTGTTGACCGCTCAAATTTTTAATCTTTAGAATAAATGTTTATTTTTCCAGTGATAAAAGTATAAGTGGTCCTTTGTTTAAGAACTACTTCTTTGACTACAACAATCTTCATTGTTCCTCATTATTGCTCCACTTCAGTAGTCTTTCATGACCTTTCAAGATTATTATGTGCCTGCCGCCAGCATTTCCATAATCAACTCCTTTTAAATTTTATTTATGTTGATCGAAAGTCGAACACGTTGAAATACACATACCTGCACTAGTTCCGGTCAGGTGCATAAATGACCAATTATGGAATAATACTCCGCCGCTATAATAAATCTTATTTTTTCCTACAATGAATCATGGATAAAAAGGGCAAATGCCAAAGTTGATTCCGTTTATATAAGAACGTAATAGTGCATGAAGGATGTGAAAGTCAACCTTTAAATCTTCTTGCGGTCTAAAAACGGGGAGGAAATGCAGCTATCTTGAAGACAGTTTTCCCCGAATATTTATTGTTTATTTGAGTGAAGTGAGCGTAATCATATTTACGGAGGGAGCAGTGTTTCCTCTATAAATTTCGAGTCAGAGTGTGACATCAATAAAAAGGTATGAAAATTTGAAGTCATATCCAGTCACCTAAATAAAGCAGTTACATTTTTTTAGAATTAAGAGGCTTATTTAGTATAAGTAATAGAATATATGGCAGGGGAATATGGAGAGTACTTATACAAAATACATATACATATTTGACTATGAATCGGCGACCGGAGGTTAGGTTTAAATGCATTTTTCCTGTGTAGTAAATTAATAAAATTAAACAAGCCAAAGTCCAGTCATTCTCATCTCATTTCCAACTCAGCCCAAACTTACAATGAGGCGCAATATTATGCTACTCTTCCTTTCTCATTTTCAGTTTGCTGTTGCTGCTTTAACTTAAAACTTGAGTTAGAGTTAGGTCAAGCTAACTGGTTAATCTCCAGTTATCTCGGAGCACATTATTAACCGGATTAATATTTTAAGCCTTGACCGAGACAAAAAAAAAAAGTTATTCTTAACAAAATGGGTCAAATTCTTTTATCGAAATGCGCCGTCAACATAACAAAATATGTAATGTTTTGTGCATGTGAATGGAATGATGTAGTCATGCGAAGCTGTTGGTGGTTCGTATTACAATCAAAAGGTGGGAATGAATATAATCAAAGCTTTTTATTCAAGCTGTGTTGATGGAGACTGAATGAAAAAAAGAATGGCATCGCATCAATCACAGTGATTGATCAAAGTGGGAATAAATATATGCGTACCATCGTTTTTTTTTAAGTTACATCCAAATTTTTATTTTTGTTTTGCATCATTTGATGGAATTCGCATTTACAATTCCAATCCAATCTAACGGACGACTTTTTTTATAATACATTTCCATTTAAGTATTTGCTGTCGAGTCCCATTATTCCAGCCAATGCGGATCTCAATCCACACCTTTGCTTACTTTTATGATGATGGTCTTACAAACATGAATTATTTCTCCGTTGGTTTTTGCGTGCTCAAGTTTTGTGGCTTGTGCAACTGCCTTCAATGTACTTACGTAAATGATGTGAAACTTTTTTTTATTACCATTCTCCCAGTAGGATTCAGCTGTGCCTGGTCTCAGCCACCTGCGTGATGTATGAGATATCATCATTTAATATCCAGTGTTCTCTCATAAAATTCAACTCATGACTCATAATACTGTAGTAGTTGATAGCACCAAGGAAAAAAATATTCCCGTATACCTGTATTTTTGCGCAATTGTTCCCACTCGCATTCTATCAGTTCTTCCTGAGCTATGTCGATCATTCTTGATTCATGCGAACTCCAGTCAGGGAATTCATAAATTAAGCATTCTTGTAATTAAATAAAAAACCTGTCGCAAGGCAGTTAAGGAAGTAACTATTTTATTTTAATTGAAAATATTTGTATTTCTTTCCTTTTTTGGAAATGAAGGTGACTGAGAGTATGTCGCACCACAGTGAGGATGGTATGCTCATTGCATCCAGTGATTCCTTCTGGGAGCCTGGAAACTACAAAAGGTATGTTCCTTGCATTCAAATTTCTAAATATGTATGTGTGAGTGAAGTACGTGTAAGTTTCAATTTATTTGTATGAATTCTTGAACTCAATAAAAAATGTGATATTTTCATTTGATTAGCTCAGCAAAAGAAAAGTTGGACTTGTGATGAGATTTTTATTTGAGCTTGGCCGAAGAAAACGACGAAAATGAGCTGATTGATTTGATTTTGTGTATGTTCGTGCTTGTTTCAGGTTAAGAAACTCCAAGACAGAGTCGCAAAGAGCAAAGAGGAAGTCCAAAAGACACGGGAAAAGTATGAGAGTGCACTGCAAGAGATCACTGCATACAATCCAAAATACATTGAAGACATGCGGGACGTATTCGACAAGTGCCAAGAAATGGAAGCTAAGCGCTTGAAATTTTTTAAAGACGCCATGTTTTCAATTCATAAATGCATCAACATTTCCGAAAAACAAGAGTACGTTCAGTATCACAAAAGTTATTATGCAATGTTCAATTTTTTGGTGTGGGAAAACTTACTGTTATTATTACTATATTTGTATTAATTTCTAGACTGCCACAGATATACGAGGAATTTTATCATACTATCAGCAATGCAGATCACATGAAGGATTTAAAATGGTGGTCAAACAATCATGGAGTCAACATGGCCATGAATTGGCCTACATTTGAGGTATTCTTAATGTCAAAACGGGAAGAACTTTAATAATTGGATTGTCTTTGTCTTCTACTTTTGCTAAAAAAATTTCTGAGCTGCATAATAGTCGTATTCTATCGTGAATCAAAAACATGTATATTCCATTTTTCACATGTGCGTACGCTACTCTATCTATAATATATATGCCTGCAGCCTGTGGCTCTTATACTAGGTTGAATTAATAGGATGCATAAATCCATAAAAATTAGATTGAATGGATACAACAGGACAACCAATGTAAATTACGTCTGTTTTGGAAAGAAACCTTTGAAGAACGACAGAAATAACTGTACCGAATGTTGGATGATAATGCACTTTACTATATTATCAACTTTTATCGTGCGTTGTTTTTATTTTGTGCACGTTATTTTTATAATAATTATAACAGGTATATCTGAGTAGTAGGTCGTCAGAATTCTAGTTTCAGTTTGATTTCTCAGTTTCCAATACTGCTTGTGCTAGTGTTGAAATATGATAATGAAATGATGCTCACACATTTGATATGAGTACGTTTCCTCCTGCCTCGTCTTTGTGACGTATGTATAGAATCAGCCACAGCATGTTTGAAGAGGAATCGTATCATGATGGTACTATTCTATTCTGTTATCGTTGTGTCACTAATAATAATATTCATGCATATTATTTCGTTATCTGTTTCAATCAGTTAATTGATGTTCGGTATATATGTACCAAACTTGCTTTGATGATTTGCAATGAAAAGATGAATGAATTTTGGGTTTCATGTGGAAGTGCAGGCCTTGTCTTTCTCTGAAATATCAAGATGTTGCATGCTTAAAAATTAGTGCATGATAATTTATTATTTTTGTTTTGTTATTATTACTATCATTATATGTTCTTTTGTTATCAAGGATTACTCAGAAGAGTTTAGAGATATAACAAAAGCGAGGATAAAGGAAAGTGTCCCCACCGGCGGGATCACCCTTCTCACTCAGAAACCTGTGTCGGATGACCTTCCTGTAAGACCTTCACCGAATCAAAAAAATAAAATAAAAATAAACAATAATAATCATAAATTTTTATTTCGAGGTATTTTTGAAAAATATTTTTGGTAATTTTAAGTTTCGGTAGCACCGACAATGAAATGCTTTTTTTTTTGCTTCCATTGTAGAAATTTTTGGAGAGTTTTTAATGGCAGTGATTTCATAAAAATAGTTAACAAAGTTCGTATTATTCCACAGTTTATCCTTGATCGTGTCTTTCTTGCTTATTGTAAATTGTTTGCTTTGCTCTTTCCACAATGTTTCTTTGTTAAAATTCCATAAGTTTATGGATGTTTGGTGTTTTTCTTGATATGAATTGGTTTGATACAAATTGGAATTGGGTGTGTATTTGGGGTACATCAGGAGTAATTATTGAAACTAATCAATGTGTCGTTATTGTGGTTAACTTGATATTGTGTAAAAACGTACATTAGCATTGCACATTATTTAATGTTCTGATTAGTAGAGTTTGTAATTTGTAGCCGAATGCATATCAACTGAATGGGTTGGTCTTGGTTTGTTACTACTTGTTTGGGTCACTGTTTTTGGGTATTAACTGGGAAGTTGTGGATTCTTTATCGCAAATTATGGTTTTAGGCTATAACTCAACCGCGATTTATAAGTTGTTTAACTCATGAACGCAAGCTGAGACGGTTTTGGCGGTGATGGTGACGGCGATTGTGAAGGAATTACTAGAGGCTTAAGTAATAATGTATACCTGTCAATGACAGATGAGATAAGGATCTTTTTGTGGATGATGGTACTTTTCAGAATCACTCAAAATGAGAAAAATAATATAAGTACGTGTTATGTCCACTTATTAGGCTGGAGGACCCCAGGAGCCTCAACCTGTTCAAATGGCAAAGGTGAATTCAGTCAAACTCAAATCGAACGGCAGTGAGACGAAAGCAAGCAATAAACAGAAAGGAGGAGGTGGTGGAGGAGACAAGGAGGAAATCAAACCAAATGGGTCCGGGTAAATATCATGAAACCAAAGTGTATATCGGTATTCAAATTAACAACTTCCACTGATGTTAACTCATTGTCACTTAATAACAATTTCAGTAAAGGGGAGCGTGGTAACCCATTCGAAGAGGAAGAATGGGACGAGTATTCCAATAACGAAGGAGCTTTGGTCGATCGAGGAGAACCAGGCATTCCTGTACGCGCGTTGTACGATTACGAAGGAGCAGAGGATGATGAACTTAGTTTCAAACAAGGTAACTTTTAAAAGATTTGGAGTTGCAAAAGCTGAGCCCAACTGAAACTTTATTGATTAATATTGATTTAATTTTTAATGCAATGCTATTTTAAAATTACATAGGCGACGTCTTCGAAAAACTGGAGGACGAGGATGAGCAAGGCTGGTGCAAAGGAAGGAAAGATGGTCGAGTTGGCTTATATCCTGCAAATTACGTCGAAGTTGTTCATTAAGCCCAGCATAGCCGACTAGCTAGAGATTAGTTTCTATTTTAAACATTGTCAGCGTGCGTATAGATTATTTTGATTACATATACAACAAGGTCACCACCAACTATAAATCTGTTGCAACTAGCAATACAAGAATCTGCGGACTAAACACTAAAAATGTCGTTTGTAAATCCCACAGTGATTATGGATCACAGAAAAAGATAAAATTTAACTATATTTAAAAAATGACACTACGATTGTCGCTAAGCAGCAGCCCCAGCATCACAGAACATTTTTTGAAATCCATTATTGAATCTTCTTTGCTTATCTACCTCACACCACTGTTCATGTATGTTGGCTAACCTTAAAATTGTAAAGTGACGACGGAACTGTATCGGCATGGAAAGAAGTCAGTCGTAATATTCCAAAAAAAACACGAATGTAACATGTAAAATAACCATAATTATAATCACTGAACTATCTAGACTCTTTGTAGGAGTCTAAGTATTTTAATTTGTCGCTCCCTCCCTCGCTGATTCTTCTCCGTGCTGATGTGCATATTCCGGGATTCCAGACAAATTCTAAATTTGCAATATTGGCTCAGAATCTCAAAGTCTAGTGAAGAGTAATTATGTAATAGTAATGACGGCAATATATAAGTGGTTGTGGTAGGATAAGTAGAGAGGATCTCAAACCAAAAAATGGTAACTGTGTAGCATTTAGCTCGGCGCGTGCATTTTATAGACTAAATACTGCAACTTCAACAACAATCTGAGCTATATAATATTCAATAGATGGAAAAACAAAGATTTTAATGTGTAGTGAAGGAACGCGTCACCATATTTTTAGTTTATCTTAGCCGTAAGTTTTAACTTTATAACTTTATTTTGTGAACGAGAAAATATGTACTAGTAAAAATTAAATTGCATTGCAAGAAGCTAATAAGTTTAACGAAATTGTAGTGGTTATCATCCCTATTTTATTTTGATACTCATACCAGAGTATTGACTCGCAGTATCATTTTACCCCAACTATCTCGATTCCGGAAACTATTTTGCTTACCTTGGAGTAGTAACATGATGAAGATATTATCACTATCAAGAATACTTCTCGTTAGTTTACGGATAGCGCGACGACGACGACGACGACGTGACCACAAGACATTCAAAATGCATCGCCAATTGATTAAAAAGAATCGTAAAAAATTGAAACAGTTCGATTGTTTTATTAAGGTGATGTGATGTTGAAATTGTGTTACTTCTATGCTAATAAATGTTTTTCTGAACTGTATCGTGAGAATATTTGAACAGACCAATTTCGATTTTATTTCATTTCATCAAAAACCAATAGAAAAATGAATAAATTAGTGAATAAATATGATTCAGTCAAATTTAATATCCGTAGTGAACACCGAATCCATCGAAGGAGAGGGTGGCGACTCCAGGAACGACCTGGAATAATTAAAGCAACAAGTTAATTTTTGCCATATTGTGAATAATGTCAATGAATTGAAAGCATGAATATAAAAAATTACTGGGCTGTATTGGACTCCGAGAAGTCCAGCAGGAGCGGCGACCTTGGTGGCGACTGGGAGAGCAGCGCGGGCAACTGGGTAGGCTGGGTGAGCGATTGGGGCAGCATAAGCTGGAGCAGCGATTGGAGCGGCATAAGCTGGGGCAGCAGCAAAAGCTGGGGCGGCGTAAACAGCGTTGTTGGTGACCTTGGTCTTGTAAGCGGAGGAGGTGGAGAAGGCAGAGTTCACAGCACGGGCTTGGTGGGAGACGGAGTTGATTCCACCGAATCCACGGATGGTTTGCTCAGCAGCAGATCCAACATGGTGGTCAAGGTAGGCGACTGGGGCTCCAGCGCTGGCGAGGGTGGCGACGGCAAGAACAATGGCGAGCTGGAAACATACAAAATTATTATGAAGGAACAAACTTGCACTTTTCCATATTCTGTCGATCACATCTCACAATTATTTCTATCACTTTACATCACTTTTTTGAAGGCGTGAATGTTGCCGAAATGTTTCTTTTTTTTACCTTGTACATGGTGATGGGTTTTTTGGGTCCGATTGGAAAATCGAAAAAGAGAATTGATTTGAGGAACTGAATACTTCCGTTGGAAGATCACTGAAGTTGTTTGATGAACTGATGGAGATCATAGTGTTTAGCGATTGCTTATATACTTGGTTTGAAGAAGGTCTCAAAAGGGCGGAGTGCCCTTCGGTCCACGAATACGGATCATTACACCATGTCAATTACTTAGTGCAATCTCAGTACCTGCATTTGTGCTTTGATACCATCATTGATTGAGCTCTCCGTTGAGAGATGAAAGAGTACCTGAAATTTTCCATAAACTTTTTTAATAGTATCCCAAATAGGCTACCACTCATTGTCAGCCATCAAATCAGCATCATCACAACAACTACATACATACAACATCATCGCCATCAACATCGTCGTTGTCACAGCGAGCTTCGTTGAAGTCAACCTAAGCCAAAACGGCAGCCAGCAGAGAGTCGCCGCCAATGGCCAATCCAAAATGCAATTCGTTGGATAGGCAAATAACAAAACGGCCTATTTTCTGGCCAGACTTTAGTCCTTTCACTTTTACTCACACGTATCGTATCATTGATCATTTACTGATATTCTATTTCAGATAACCTAGATGATATGCCTAAACATATTGAAAAGCCAGAGTTGAGACTAGTAGATGAGTTTTTGTAAGTCCTGTTTTTGTATTCGGAGCAGGAGCAGGGAGTAACAAAAAAAAACAAATTTAGCTATTTTATAGGAATATCAAGATTTAATCCTGCAGTATCAAGAGTCCAAGTCGTCCTATTGTTCGTTCACACGACCATATTATGAATCTTTGATCCCGGTTCGATCTCTAAGTAGGCATAAAAAGATTGAAAAATTTTGGATTGCATCGTATGAGACATTTAATTCTTCTCAGGTCTTCACCTGATGAACAACTTGCACTGGGGTATCATACATTTGGATAGTCAAGTGAGTATATTACTAATTGATTGACTATTAATAAATAAATTGAGAATGTTCTTTTTCATGATGAATATGCAGCCATACATCGTGTCTAGTTCAATTATTTGCGACGAATTAAAAAGACCAAATAAGTATTTTTTTGTTGGTTTTCAAAATTGTTAAAACTCCTCTTCAGTTCGAACTAATTTTCCATATTACCTATATTAAGAATTCGACATTTTTTAAATTCTTACCGCAACAATTTGAAATTTCTAGAACGGAAACCTATAATATTTTTTCCACCTGGGACTTTCGTCATGATGTAACACTTCCTTATTCAGAAAGCATAAGTCTTAAAAACCTCCTCCATGAAGACGGAACAACCTTGGAAAATGAGAAAAATTCTTCGGGTGTGTCCATAGGGCATGATCAGAAACGGAAAGAATACACCAGAACCAGAAATAATTAGTTAGCTTCCTTGCACATAAAGAGACGCATACGCATTACTATTGGCATTAAAAGAACATGCCTATGATGCATTTGCTATTCCTTCATTTTATTACCAGCATCTATACAATACTTGTTATAGCAGACCCTGTTGTTTACAGAGATACCACGAAGGCCTATATATCTTAAATAAGCCATTACTTTGTCTATCGATGTTATTGGCAGTGGTTTTTTCAATGATCCGTGACTTTTTTTGCATGAAAGATCTGATCACAACATCCCTCCTATCACAAAAATTCAAAATGCACCAACATAGCAAAATAACCGTTAAATATGTCCAATTAAAACTGTAGCAATGTTATTTAATCTTTTTTATTTGACGAGCCATCAACCATGAAGTTTATAATAATTGTCACTAGTCTCTATCGCGTGTAATAAAATGCCTCAAGTAAGGCATTACATAAGAGCAGAGGAAGAGAACGTCCTTTTTTCAAAAGAGAAATGTGAATGTGATTCATCTATTTAGAGTGGAGAGTGATTTTTTGTAATTGTTCAGGGAATCAAATGACAATGGTCGTGTAGTGAAGCAGTGACACGGCATGACATGCGGAGAGCACCATATTTTACTTATGCACATTTTGTTTGTTGGGTCCTCCATTCATATCTGTCATAATCACTTACTACAGCTGAATAATGGAGGGACCAATAAACGGCTAATCAATCAGTCAGTTACAAACGCTGTGAACATTCAATTGATTCAGTTTGAGAATCCAAGGAAAACGTGTCGTATATTTGACTGTCAGGGCCTCGTTTGTCTTCGAGATTGGCATCGATTTACAAAATGAATGAATGAATTAATTTACAATTACATTTGATTTGGCAAAAAAAAAAGAAGGTGATTGTCAACGGATCTGTGGTCAAAAATAACTAAAGTATATATGGTCTTCATGATCATCTTGCTTGAGCACCTGAACTGAACCAATTATAAGAGTAAGTACCTCTCTTCCTCTGAATGGTCAATGAAGTAGGTGGTTCTAAAAAAATATGTCCAAAGGTTTGTACATTGTTTCCGCATGTTATACAAGCTTCTAGAAGCACAATTTTTTTTTCGCGGAATGAAGGCAATAATTTTAACGATTCCTCATTTGAATGGATGAAGATCGCGACCGCGACGGTGTGATTAGTCTATCGATAGAGGTGGAGTGTACAGCCTTCACTGCTTCTTAGCGCTTATGGGAGCAAGTTCATAATCGTCAAGCGATGAATATGATTTCATTTCTTTGTGGGAGTAGTAATAAGTAAGGTGTGCGTGGCCTTTTCCCAAGTGATGATGTGTGTACTCGAGTGTTATAATATGAGCAGAATTACGAAACCACTACTACGATTGACCATTCACCCGAGCATTTAGTAGAAGCGTTTCTCAAGCTGAAGGGCCTCCTCATCTTTTACTACAAGAATGATAATGGGGCAAAACGACACGTCCTGCGACAAGATACCGGATGGTGCCTGAGGTCGGCCCCTGGCTCACATATTATTAAATCTGCTTATCAAATCGAAATCTCGCAAGGTTTAAAGCATGTATGCATGCTCATTCAAAATTAAAGACATTCATTTAATGAAATGGTTCTTGTTCTTTGCATTAACTTCATCATTAATCATGACGACTGATGACGGCGGTATCGGGAAAATTAGCCGCACCCGACACAACCCACTATGCTTGGACAACGCTTAAGAACATGCTCGATTCGAGAAAAAAGAAAAGAAATACATCATTGGTCTGATTTGAAGGTAGACTGGAATGGCAGCACATTTGTTGTATGATTTTTTTAGCATATTAATTTTAAAATGAAAAGAGTTTCAAAGACAGTTGGGTAAATGCCATGAATTTATAATAAAGATAGCTTTATTCTCTAGAGCCCATTGAAAGTGTACTTCTTGATCATACAATGTAATAAGATTAAAATGCTTTCCTAGAGTCTTACCAAGTGTGTTGGGTACTTCACTATTTTTTCTCTGAAATTGTTATTTAGTTTTACATTTATGTAGGTTTTTTAAAATCCAGCAGTTGTGTATTATTAGATAATAGCACATTCCATCGAAATTGTTTTATTAATTAACCCGCCCACGGAAATCCAGGAAAAAAAGGTAAAAGTATTCTTTAGAAAAAAATCTTTACTATCGACATTTTACAATTTTTGTTCTATACATTTAGCCTATGGCATAAGATGGATATAGTATATCTGTTAGTTTGACATTTTAGTTGAAAGTGGCGCAGTATTACTTAATATACTTCCTCGATGTCGTTAGATTTATTTTTGTTTTATGGAAAACAAAAAAAATGCCACTACATCTCTATCCTTGAACTTTTTACCGTATAACTACATTTCAGATTATATACCTTTTTTTTCAAAAGCTACATTATTCAAATGAAATCTGGTGTGACGTACTAGAGAGGAAAAAGCAAAACAGATACATATTCAACATTCACATAGTCTTATCATTTGTTCATGCAAATTCATTATTTTTCCTAAATTGAGTTTGAAGAAAAGACATTTAAATGTCTTTGAATTTTAAATAAATATGTAATTTACATATTATATTAAGTATTTTTTTTCTTTTTCTCTGTCTAAAGACTACGATTTTTTCATCTAAGGAAACACATTTATTTATATATCCCTACCATATTTATATATTAAATGTATAGAGCCACCCGTATAATCTACGTTTTCTTTTCTGACGAGAGAGAAACAAAACACAAATCATTGCCCTACTCCGATCATAATCTTTAAATTTCTTTCAGTTTATTTCTGTTTGACTTTTTGTTGATTAGAACTTCATTGATTCACTGGTATGTGCGTAGCTCATTTGAGTCGAAGAAATCGATTTGAAGTTGAACAAACTAAAAAAAAAATTGATGACGACATCACTCCTATAGTCTGAAGTAGCTGGAGAGTAAGTAATCTAAAGATGATAGAAGAAATAAATTACCTGGTTAAATGCTAAACATTAAAATCGATTCGAAAGCTAAAATGTCGGCTAAAATGAGATAGCTGATTGGATGTTACTGTACTGGATTTTTTAGCCTGTTTTATTGGCTTTCTTGACTTTTACGGCAATACTGAAATGGAATGGAGGGTTACAGAAAGGTACATACATTGGAATTTGAAAACAAAACTTTGTCCTAGGAAAGTAATCACTACTTCAGGTAAGTCTCTAAGAATTCTTTTTCACATTTCTACGGACACTACACATAAGTTTGTAAAATAGATTGTAGGCTCGAATCAGGGGAGATTTCTAATGGGTTGACTGGTAATATCAGTGTACGGTTTTTATTGAAAGATGCAGATAATTTGTAGAGATACAATGAGACAATGTATGAGTTTTTTCTTCTTCTTATCCTTGCAAAAATGTGTGAGAAAATATTACAACGGCTTCGAATTTTACCGAAACTTAGAATAATAAAAACTGAGAAGCCCTACAGTAACACTTTTTCAGGAAGTCGGAAAACTGTGCACGTGATGAAGAAAGCTCACTCGGCTACTCCATTCTAGTTTGGGACGTCATCATCTGAAAACAATAAAGTAAAAAAATGCATATACAACAAACGCCCAAGGTTCATGTTTAGAATACAATACAAATACATAACTCAGGTTATTTATCTTCAGGTTTTTTTAGTTATAAATCTAAGAGTGATAGTAATAATGTAGAAATGAATAATACCAAAGATTTTTAATGTGGACAAAATCATGCTTAATAAGCGACTGAAGCAAACAGGTGCAAATTATACCTTTACACTTTTAAGAAATTTGGCACGAATGGACCCCTTTCACTTTCATTTTGTTTTTGAGGAAGATTCGAAAGGTAACCCAACTCATTCCAAACTTTGTAGAATCATACATAATTTTTAGCGTATGTGCGTGTGTTTGTACATATTAAAGCACGTTTACTTACCCTCTTTCATCATTGAAAACAAAAATTGATGCACATATATTACCCCGGTAGCACTTGATCCTGAGATCATGATAACGGTCACAGAGGTGGGATTTAGTGTCACCAAAAGTATGATGCAATGTGCGTAATAAAATTCGGACCACGAAAAATCTATATTTAATGCAACGTGGATTTTATTCAATCAGGTTGTAGTACTAACGCAGAAGACGGGTATATTCATTTATTCTACATGATCTACTAGAGAGTTAAGCAAGAAACAAGTTAACATCAGACATGTCAAGGCTTCGGATGCGAAATCCCTGCTTTCACAGAAAATCCATGCATATGTACGAGTTTGTCCTTTCCATCTTCTTTTTCTACAATTTTGATGGCATTTCCTGTTGTTTACTTCAAATAAGACAACCTTTGGACGACGTCTCACAACATCCCAGGAAAAACCTTGACTTTAATCATGCAAAATGGCTACTACTTGCTACATACAACAACCGCATTATCCTCCTGTTCTTCACAGACAAAACATTTTTACATCGCGTCACTCAACTACATGTACATTCTCATGATACCCCAATAATTCCTGAAAAATATATTCGTTGGGTGGTTTTCTGTTGCGAGTGGGAGTAGAATAGCAAGCGATGACTCTTGGCCTTGTAGATCCTCTTAAAAAAAACGTTATGAATGACGTCCTGTGCCTTTTGTATCATTCAAATTACCCCTGTTCAACTTAAGTCGAACAATAAAATATTTAACTGGTCCATTCGGAAAATAAAATGTTTTTTTTTTGTATTTTTTATGCAATGCTGGAGTATTGTACTATTTCGCTTGAAATGCAGATATCGCATCTGTCTTATACAATTTATGTGTTATGACTTTGGCAGGGAAACAAAAAGAAATTGTTTCATTCAGCTCGTAGCCGTAGCTAAGCAGGCAAGATATAAAGCAGTGAAGGAAACAAGTCTGACTTAATACTAAATGATTTATTACGTAGCTGAGCGTAGCTAAGCGAGTATTGAGATTGACGTGACCGTCTGTCCGTCTGTCCGTCTGTCCGTCTGTCTGTCCGATC